>CM035412.1:201007318-201309818 GCA_020310875.1 Ceratopteris richardii
GTAATGATGATTTGGGACTTGCAAAAAACCTTTAAATCGGTAGATTGCAGCTTCTTTTTATATATCTTTTATGTGTACCCTCCAAAGAAAAATAAATGACGTGATAAATGGAAAATAAAATTAGAATGAGGTGTTCTTTAGTGATTGTGGCCTATAAAAATAGAAATAAATGATGGAATGGAAACGAAAGTAAGATGGATCATGATTGAAGGGCTATGCGTGTAGTGAGAATTAAAATAAAATAAGGCTACTTCCACATTACAAAAAAAAGTTATTAGAGACAAACATTGGAAGTAGTCATAGGAGGAACTACTTAGCGAAGTGCATCGATGTTAGGAAAATAGTGTTTGATACATGGACTTGAAGGGTGGCCCTATGAACGCATACTCTAAATGTGATTGAAAAACATGTGAAAGATGGAGGTCTTGAGCAACGTACTCAAGGGTCAACCAATGAAAGAAATGGCTAGTCTATGGGGGCATGACTATTTTTACTTGTATTCTCATATTTGTCTTCTTTCTTTGATTGTGCAACACTCCATATTTTTGCATACTAAAAGATCCATCTTTACACACTCGCTTCTTATTAGAAACAAAATTTGAATTACCACATGCATAATAGACTTATTTTTCCTAAAGTGATCTCATTGTAGCAAAATAGATACAAAATCATTAAAATCAAGGCATTTGGAATGCCTTTTATCATGAATCAAAGAATAGAAGCAAAACTCTAATAAGAATGAGATGAATCATTAAGAATAATTACACAGTTTATATGTTTGACAAAATCTCATCTATAATCATCAATTCTCAATCTAATCTATTATCTTTGCGAGAAAACTATCCACATAGTCACCTTCATTCATATGATGATTTTTTTTAAAGGTAATCATGTAGCATTAGATCGTGCATCACGGTAGCTTCAATCGCTAGAAAACCAAGTCACAATCAGCATTCAACTTAAATTTTTTAGATGCCACATGAACTAATAAATTCAAGGACACTTCCATATGAGCTAAGTGTCGAGGTGCTTACGATGCCACCTAATTTTTCCCAAGAATCTTTGCACTTCTTTGGATTTTGGATCTATTGCTTATTGGACTACCCATCAAGAACAATGGTCTGCTTATAGATAATGTGCCTAAGTAAATTTCCATAATGCATAGCAAAAGCAATTTTGGTGAACCCAAACATAGTCAAATAATCTACAACATCTAAAACATATTTGAAGTGTTGCTAGATAGTGAGAAATCATCTAAGAAAACCCTTAGAAAGTTAGTAAGGAAAGGATAAAATATCCCCTACATACATCTTGAGATATTATTGGACACATTCTTGAGACCAAACCGCATAAAATCCATAGTTTGTGATTGACACAGTCTTTGGCACGTCCAACTTGGCCATTCTTACCTAGTTGTAGCCACTAATCCATTCATATATGATTGCATCTCTTGAAAATTATCTCATCAAGCATGGGCTCTAGGAAATGTAACAAACAAAACTTTGAGATGATATCAACATTTAACATCATGTAATCCACATATATCCATAGTTTTTTGTTCTGCTTTTGGACAACCATAATAGGGGAAAACATATTTGATTCTCAATGTGGTCAATGAATATAACTTTTAATAGATGACCAATTTCCTACTTCACCATCTTCCTATAAGTAGGACTCATCTAATAATGTTGCTATAGAATGGGGGTGGATTCTAGTTTAAGAAATATATGATGTTAATAGAAGATTGGATACCATATCTTTAAAATCCCAAGATAGCACATCTTTACATTCTACCAATAGTTCTAATAGATGAATCTTAAAAAGCTCTAACAGATCAGCATAGATTATCACCGATTGTACACGATCTAGACTTCCTGGGTTTTAAGTTTCTAACTGATTCTTTGAGACTACGAATCTACCCTTTAGCTCTTTTTCTGATGAGTTTTGATCCAGGAATATGTCTTCCCAATCAATCACATTCACTCACGATTGGCTCATGCCATCCCGATGATCCATTTCACCATCGTGACACTCTCAAGCCATCGCGATGGTCTCAAGCCATTGTGAAGATGTTAGACCATTGTGATCATCCAAGACCATCACGATAGTGCCAAATCATCACGATCCTCTCACACCATCATGACAGTCCCCTTGAATTGGCAAAAAAATTAGCACTTTTATTTTTGCAATTTTGGAGCTAATTTTGAGTATTATTTCAAGCAAATGAAGCATTGTTAGAGCCCCAAAAAAATATTTTGAGAAGTCCTATTTGTGTGTTTGCTTGTTTTGACCCCCAAGAGCCTAAATTGACACAACTTTTTCATACGAAATCTGTTTTTTGAGCTCTAGAGCTCATTGGAAAGCTCGTTTTAATGCATTGATTTTCAAAGGGTAATTTGAACTTGACCCTCAGGAGAGATTAGGAAACCAAGGGAGCTCTAGAAAAAATTTTTATCAACACAAAAGGGGAAAAAGGGTCTTTAAATAGTGCCTAAATCAAATTGTATATCAATTAAAGCTAAAGTGTGATATGAATAGGTCTACTAAGAGTCAATCAAGGGTGTCTAGAGCAAGGTGCCAGTGTGTGCAAGCTTGGGAATGCGTGACCTGGGCATATAAGTGCAACAAGGAGAAGTGATTTGAGGCTGGAAGATCTCTCAACCCCCTCAATCAATTTTTAGCATAGGTTAAGTGCAATTAGTTATCCTAAGAGCCTTTAAATTCTCAAGTTTAAGAATAGGTTAATTGCAGTCAAGGGACAACTTAAGGGCAAAAATTTTAATTTGTTTGGACGAAGAACATCAAGTATGGAAAACCTAAGTGCTCCTTATGATGCATGTTTTAAAACAAGGACATACATACTAAGAAATCAAAAGGAACTGGTGAGTGATATCAAGGAATCAACAACATGGTTGTACAAGGGTCATTGGGCTGATTAGTAGGGCATATGAACCTTAGATCAGGTAGACACCTAGGGAGAGATTGATGAAGTATTAGATCATCTGAGGCTAGTGCCAACCATACAGCTAGGTCTTGGGCCCAATAGCTTAGTGATTATCCCTACATCCTTAGTTCAGAAACGAGTGATTCAGAAATTTCCTTTAGCATGGAAGGACCAGTAGGTAGTGCAGACACAACCTATATGCAGACACCAAAAGGTCCCTATAAGATGCAGATATACTATATTAGGACCAACTGATCAGGTGCATGCATTTATGGGGATGGCTTGAAGCAATCGTTTGTCCAAATAAAAAATCCTTATCAACCCTTTGGACTTGAACACCCAATGGTTAAATTCGAAGAGGGTTCAGACATTGATAAGCAAGGAACCATGTATGTGGTTACAAGCTTACCAGATAGGACATATGAGTTTGGAAATGTCATTCCTGAGAATGAGATAGGAGACCTAGGATGACAACCCAAGACTCCTCAAGGCAAATCCATCTTGACCAGAGTGATTACCCCAGATTGGGTTCCCCAAGACAACAAAGCATAGAATTATTCTTGAATAGAGAAACAGAGGAAGATTTTTCGAGATTCAAGCTAGATGAAACTAGCAAAATAGGCAGAGTCACCATCTATGAGTTCAAAGATCTTGAGATACTGCAAAGTTGTCTATCTGGATAACATGTCAGAGGGAATGTTTTTAGTAACAGAGCATGGTAGGCATGCATACACTTGGAAGAGTGAAATAATTTTTCCTCCACCATGATCTAATATCTCTCATGGCCTCCAAGGTGTAGGATCATCCAACGCTCATGAAACCCAAAGGGAAAGAGATAGAGTCAGACCTGAGGTAAGCTTTGCACACACAGTGGGCAAAGATAGATTAGGACTTGAAAGTCAAAGACATGAAAGGGAGAGACATAGAGCACATAAGCATCAAAGAGAGGAACATGATTGTCCATTGCCTAGACCTCAAGAGTACCCAAGAACCCTTAGACCCTCTCAAGTGGTCAAGACAATGAAAAACTACTTTGATGGGTCAGGAGATCCTTATGATCATGTGGCTAAGTTCAAACAAGTGTTAAGAGCTAAACAGGTTGAGGACTTGTTCACCCAATTCAAGGCACTTGGTTTGACTCTCAAGGGTATTGCCTTAGCTGGGTTTCAACCCCTAAACAATCACAATTATCAAAATATAGGTCAGCTTCTAGAAGCATTCATCATAGAATTTTCCAAGAGTGGCATCAGGCATAACACACCATCCTTGATCCACAACTTCAAACAGATAGCACAAGAAATAGTTCGGCTAGCTAGATAGAGATTTAAACAATATGTGGACAGATGTCCCACACTTGAATTACCTACACAAGCAAAACATGTTTCCCTATTTTTAGATGGACTTCTAAGCCAAAAACTTAGATCTTATGTATATCTCAAGGAGCCAATCACACTAGATGAATGCTTGATAATGTGTATTGGCATAGAAGACAACCCAGGTGGGGATTTAGAGTTGTCCAAACTCTATACGGATTCTGACAATTCTACTAGTCATACTTCCATACCTCCACTGCAATAGATGAGCTAGCTAAGCAGGTTGCCAAGAAGCTAGGAGTTCAAAATAGATAGACACCAAGGTCCACCCCATTGAAGTGATGTTATATTTGCGGAGGCGACCACATGGCTAATGTATCCCCTTTGCAAAACCAAAATGTGAGAGAGCTGAATGCTCCATATTTCACCATTGAGAGAAAATACACGAGCCATACAACTCAAGATTGTCCGCACAATAGGCAAGTTGTTAAAAAGCCTTATCAAAAACCTTACCAACAAGGTAGGTATCAAAACCAATACCAAAAACCATATTATAGGCCACAACAACAATATCCATCTCAATTCCAACAACAATATCAGGCACCATATAGGCTACAACCGGTCCTATGAAACCAACTACCACCTCTTGCCTATGTGATTCAAGTTAAGTATGCAATGGTAGAGGAGAACCCTAATAGAGCATTGGTACCGATTGCCCCTTTGATATTAGAAAATGATTCTCATGCTCAAAATTCTGACTACACCCATGAAGATAGTCCACGAGCTTATTACATAGAGTCACCCGAGCACAGTGAGACTTATCCATATCACTATGAGGCACCACCTATGGAAACAAATTGGGAGCAAGAATACACCAATGTCATGTATACAAATCCTAACCTGATGCCCCAACCGAGACAAGTAAGACCCCAAGCACCCAGAGGACCATGCTATAGATGTCAAGGAGATCACTTTATTTTTTATTGCCCTATATCGACACCTGGACAACCCTAATCAGTGACAATCCAAGGTTTTTGTCTGGATTGTGGGAAGGAACACCTTTTAAGGGACTGTCCTAAGAACCCAAACAATGTGTCAAAGATCACTTGTATTAATGTCATTGGGTTAGTCGTAGATTCTAATGGAAGTGTGACTTCCACTACCCCAGTGCAAGTAGTCATGAGAGCTCAAGCATTACAACATAACCAAGGCTTAAATCAAGAAAAGAGTTTGGAGGTTAGCGAGACCGAGAGTCTACCTAAGAAAATGACAAGAGCTTGGAAGGACAGTTGTGAACGAATCAAAAGACAATGGACAAAGAAGATGAGAAAACTTGAAGAAAGCTTAAGTGAGACCAAAGCTAAACTTATAGAAATTGCATCTTAGACACACTCTCACACATCACCACCACCACCATCACCATCACCATCACCATCACCATCACATCACATCACCATCACCATCACCATCACCATCACCATCACCATCACCATCACCATCACCATCACCATCACCATCACCATCACCATCACCATCACCATCACCATCACCATCACCATCACCATCACCATCACCATCACCATCACCATCACCATCACCATCACCATCACCATCACCATCACCATCACCATCACCATCACCATCACCATCACCATCACCATCACCATCACCATCACCATCACCATCACCATCACCATCACCATCACCATCACCATCACCATCACCATCACCCTCATCACCACCATCACCACCACCATCACCACCACCATCACCACCACCATCACCACCACCATCACCACCACCATCACCACCACCATCACCACCACCATCACCATCACCATCACCATCACCATCACCATCACCATCACCATCACCATCACCATCTAATCAACCTCATGGAACCCCATCACCACCCATAGCAGGATCAATCTTGGTAGATCCAATCCCAAACGACTTGGACATGATGTTCAAGGCCTACTAGGCTCAACTTCAAGAAGGACGAACAATTGCAAACCTAGACAAGAGTTACCCTACAAGCCACATGTTTCTTTACCTCCATAGA
Source organism: Ceratopteris richardii (assembly GCA_020310875.1). Classification (NCBI taxonomy): domain Eukaryota; kingdom Viridiplantae; phylum Streptophyta; class Polypodiopsida; order Polypodiales; family Pteridaceae; genus Ceratopteris; species Ceratopteris richardii. Next base: position 201,013,638 of record CM035412.1, read on the forward strand.
CTCAACCAATTGTTGAAAGAGGAAGCTCACCACCAATGGAAGTTTATGTTCCTAATTCCATGGATTATGGAACATCTCTTTCAATTCAACAATACTCTCTAGAGTTCTTGTAGGAAATACAAGAAGAGAAATGGGCCAAGGAGAAGGGTAATCCCCCTCCTATTCGTGAATTCCATGATCTTCATGATCAATTTCCCCAAGACATTCCATCTATTTATGGAGATCAAGTAGACTAGATTTTGAATCTAATTCTTTACAAGAGTTGCCACAATTCAGAGGCCCATGGGAATCTAAATCTCTTCATATCAAAGCTGCGACAATACTGATAAGAAATGAAGACTTGGTAGTTCCAAGAAACACTAAAACCGTGAAGAACACTATGGTGTAATGCCATCTCACCTTAGAAGAGATGCTCAAAGTAAAACCTGAGCTGTGGAAACATTTGGCAAATTAGGTTCTAGAACTTGATTTCAATATGTCAAAAGGTAGGCTCTAAGTGGAAAATCCTAGAAATGCCTCTAGACAAAATAGGAGACATGAGTGAAGGTGGAGAAGGTAATACTTATCTTCTAAACACCTACCAAGGTTACACGATCAAATCTATCTTAGACTCGAGTGCTGATGTTGCAATTGTGACCACCTCCTTGTGGAAGCAATGGAGCAAATCCGCATTAAGACAAACTAGAATGAAGCTTCAAATGGCAAATGGCCATGTTGAAAGACCTCAAGGATTTCTAGAAGGGATAACTCTAACCACTTGTGGTGTAGAGTTTGAACACACCTTTGCTATATGTGACTTTGGCAAAAATAATGTCTATGAAATGATCCTAGGAAGACCTATCCTATGGCAATTGCAAATAGTACAAGATTGGGGAACCAAATCCTTATACTTGTAGCACTTAGGGGTCACAACAAAGGTCAATTTGAAGAATTATACCTTTAGATATGTACCACCCCTACAATGAAAACCTATCCACAAGGCACAAGAAGATTCAATATATGTGCATTCTATAAGTTCCTATGATCCATCTTGGATGCATGAAGATATTCACTTGTGGATGCGCAAGCTCATAAAGGAAGAGGAAAGATGCCTAAGGACGAGAGAAGAAGGAACTTCTCAAGGAGCCAGACCAGTGAGAGACCCAACCTATGCACCGATGATCTTTCCAGATGAGGAATTTGAGCCTCATGGTAGAATGCATAGTGAACTTTAGATTGTGTAGTAGAAATGGAAAAGATGAGGCTAGAAACTTTAGGGAGTTTTTTTAGATAAATTCCAAAAGTGAGGAGCTTTCTTAAATTCAAGCCTATACAATTACAAAGCCTTGAATGACAAAACTATTTATAAAAGATCATCTTTTGAATCCTTGGATGATGAGAATAAGTGATTCAAAAATGTTCACTAAGTTCCTATAAGGATCTAGATAGAAATAGGTATTTTTCTTTGCAAGATCTTTGAACTTGAAGCAAATGAAACTTGAATCATTCAACTCCATTCAATAAATAGAATATCTATAATGTATCTTGATCACTTGAAAAAGTATTTTTCCTCAGTTATTTTGAGGATTTGAGGGAATTTTTTAAACAAGAGAATTGATTTGTTCCTCTTTGAAAAACATTGTTGATCTTTAAGGTTAGTATATTTAATTATCTATGATATAAACCAGTGGAAGATATTTGAGTACTACTAATCTTGTGGAAGAACTTGCTAAGATAAGATGAACAAGGAACTTGGGTAGAAGCCTAGAAGAAAGGTCTATCAAGCAATTCTAATTCCTAAATATATGATACTAGTGTTTGGATTTAAGTCTTCAAGATCTTAGATTTTCTAGAAGGATTAAACCAGGAAAGAACAAAGAAACGTTCTAAGGGTCAATCTAGGGAAAATCAAACAAGATTTGGAGAAGGATCCACTAATAGAAGTGAACTTTAAAATTTGGGTGTATTATCTATCTATCACTCAAAATACTTGAACATTAATTTTAAGAAAAGTTGGATGATTGATACAAGTCCACCTAACTTGCCAACGAATGAGCAGATAGTATTTCTTGTCATTTTATTGAACATATTTTGGTAAGGAATCAATAGACTCACTTTTCTAAGTTCATACTTTTTTCTAAGTTCACATCTTTTGCTAATTCCTACCAAATACAAACAAAGTATATTTGTATCTGTAAGGCACTATAGAAGATCAAATCAAGTATAGAATATCTAAAGATTCCTCTCCTTTCTTATGAAATTGGAAGATGAATCTAGTTTTCAGCCCTTAGAGGTAGGACCCCTATTGCATTCTCCTAAAATTTATAAATTTCTAGGAAGATACAAAGTGTGTAGGAAGGTAAGATTTTTTTGAGTTCGAGGTTTGTGAAAGTGCCAAAGGGAAACAATTAAGCTAAGGCCACAAGATAAGTCCACCCATTTAACTAGTTCATAGGTATAAGGCATGCATGTACATTCAATTGGACTGCGTGCAAGTGATTTGGGTAGGGATTTCAATTCCTTTCATTTTAGATTGAGCAAGGTAGTAGCCCTTATTTGTTACAAGAAACAAACCTAAAGAGAGAGATGAACATGCTTAGAGTATAGATCATTGGGCATTGGGGAATACTCCATAAATTATACCCACACACATTTTTGAGGATAAAAATGTTAAAGGAGGGAATAATGTTGTATAACTATGGGCCTGAATGGCAGATAACATGGTTTTAAGGGTCCAAAGCCACTTGGAGAACCCTTTGAGTTTATTGAGAAACCCTTGAAGTTTCTCCAAGACAATGGGTTGAACCCTTGAGCTATTTGGATTTATTTACTCCCAATTGAAGGTCTTTTACGCTTAGGATTGATATTTCCTAAGGTTATGGTATTTAACCCTTAGGGAGGCCCATCAAGCCTTTGGATTTTTGTGTAAAAGCTTGGAAGGAATCCTTCTAGAACCCGTGTGAGAACCATGTGATTTCATATGACTTCCAAGGTCAGAAGGCCTTAGATTAGAATCCATGTGGAGGGGACACTTCGAAAGCTCTCTTGACATTTCCCCCCTTGGCCTATATGTATATATATGGGTGGAGTTGGTTGGGTGGAGGCATGCTCTCTCTGACTTGTAATGGCCTTGCTAGGTAGTTAGTTTAGCATTTGGTATTTTATTTAACATGTTACTTATCTTATTCAATACTACTCGTATACACACTAATGGAGTGTGACTCAAGTGGAGAAATACTCATCCCAACTCATATGTGTGGTATTATTCAAGTGAAAATGTGCCACCCTATTTAGGAGGCATTTTACTTATGAACTTTCTCCTGAAAGTGAAATGTCAATTGGTGGGTGGATTGAATTTTAATTTCAAGGTAGGCAAGTTGTAACTTGTATCTTTAGCCTTTGATCTCATTGATTAAACTATCCAAATGTGCATATTTTGAACCTACATGATTTGGTACAATCCAAAATTTTGTGGTCATATTATCCACTCGGTCCTTCATACCTATGTGATATACTTGTACTGCATATGATGTGTTGGAATGGATGTCAAAGCAGCTTCAAAGATCAGATTTCAAGGGATTTTTTATGAAGAAAAAAGAGAAATAGGTATTTTAGAGATTGTAAATTATCGCGAATTTTTTTTAATGAGGAAGATACTTCCTCATGATGTATTCCACCCTGTGTATATGTTATAGAATTTTTAAAGCTCTCTATAAGTATATTTTTAGGTTAGAATGTAGAAAGAACAGTTTTTAAGTGTGAACTTGGAAACTTAAATCGGTATAAAAGACAATGAAAGTCATTTTGTAGGGTACTTATCATTTTGGAAGCAAGAAGAAAATAAGAGAGATCTTTCAAAGGACAATCTTGTCACTTTTTTTCTTATCATTTTGAAGTGAATGATAAGTGATTTCCATGGCTTTATCTCAGAGATTGGTTGTTTTATGTGTTTATATGACTTTCATTGATCTATTCTTAATTTAAGTGTTTATGAATTCAAGTTAGAAACTATTTTCTCATGATTGTGTGAAAATGCAAAAATCACGATTCTCTTATTAGGATGTTACAGACATAGAAAGTTGAAAATAATGAGATAGTTGTATTCCTTATCAAAATACTACACTTTAGGCACCCAAATCATTAAAAGAGCTTATTTCTATATCTTATTATGCTCAAAAGGAGATTTAAAAGTAAAATGGTAAGATTTTGAATTCTTTTGCTAAGGTGGTTTGGATTAATGAAGATATTGATCTTTGCTTAATGAAGCTTGTGGCCCATTGATTAGAAAGGGGATAGGATCTTTGTATACTTCCTCGATTGACAATTTAATGTTTGTGGTTGTTGGTCTTTTATGTTATAACGTTGGAGAGGTCGACTCCAAAGTATAGCAAACATGATGCCAATTTTCTTTGACAAACTTATAGTGTACCTCAATATGTTTTTAGTCCTTGCACAAAATATGGGATTGGATGGAAGGTGTACACTATTTAAATTATCACACGATTGAAAATCCATCAACATCCAAGTGTTAGTCCTTAAAGATCTTCCTAAGCCACATAAGCTCACATGTGTCTGTGATACTTTAGTTTTTGCATATATTTGTGACAACACACCAATACTAGAGGATGCTACCATAACACACCAATAGTATAGGACAAAATATTGGTGTGTTATGGTACCATAGAAGAATGAGCCTGCCAAAGACCTATATATGGAAACTTCTCCACTAGTTCAAATTCAAATGACGTGAATTTCACATTCATTTACATTAGATTGGTAATGTTATTACTCTCAATCATCCCATACTTTGATAATAGGTCCATCAAATACTCATTTTGTTGTATCTAAGGGGAATTGAACTCATGACCTATTGGCGAGGAGTTTGATGGGCTACCTAGATGCCCCAAAAGTAATGTTTGATGATTATTTCCTAATCCTTCCTCTTATAGTATGGTTCAACCATCTCTTGCATGTCATTTCTTGAGTCTAACACTCTCTTCCCCTTATAGAGATCATTTTCTTCAATGATCAGCTCTTTCACTTCCCTTGAATTGATGTCCTTATCCTTCCAAAATCTCTTGAACCTTCTTGTGCATAACCTTGGTGTCTTGAACCCTTGTTCTCAGCCCTTGTATCTTGAACCTTCTTGTTCACAAACTTGGTGTATTGATCCATTATCGTCAACATTATTATCTTGAATTAAGTTCTCACACATGCTAGATATATTAAATCATCTATCAAGTTCTTTTTTACCAAATTTAGGAGAGCTTTCCAATGGTATCTTACATGACTTGATCTGCCCTATGGATTGGGAGACACACTCTAGTCTTGTTGGGATAATTTCTCAAAGTGATGCACATATTTTTTTGTACCTTAAAAAGCGCGCGAGTGCATTTCTCAAGGTTTTTAGGTGCCCATGACCTTTGTGGAATCCATCCAGCTTCCCGAATCCCACTTCTTTGGTTCTGATATCAATTGTTGTATCCAAGAGAAATCGGATTCATGACCATTGGCTCGGAGTTTGCTGGGCTACCACATGCCCCAAAAGCCATGGTTGAAAATTAATTCCTAATCCCCCCTCTAAGATTTTGAACTCTAAGAAATGGTTTAGCTCACCAAGTCCTAGATTTTGAACTCCTTCCCAAACCCTTGCTTTATTTTTGTTATGCCATTTTGACCATTTATGGCAATAAAATTATAAACATAAATGCATATGTATAGCCGTGTAAATTCTCCTCCCTTTATGAGTAGTGAGGAATCTGCTTGAATATGCTTGAAGCCACAATTATGCAAGTGTTCCACCAATCTTTGATTCTACGATGGTGGGACTTGCTTTTGACCATATAATGCCTTCCTAAGTCTGCATACAATATCCCATATTCTCTATGCATAATGTTAGCTATTTTGTACAATCTAACTTAAGGTAAAATTTATATTTCCTTTCTACATATGTATATTGCTTTGGTTCCTTTAGGTTTTTTATTCCTATTTATAAATAGTAAACTCTTATGTGTGTTAAAATTCAAAAAATAGATTATTTACATACATATGATTTAGAATCAAGCCTTAATTGATGATAAGTAAATGTTTTATAATTTTTGAGATAATTTATTACTTGTGTACTTACTAGGATCCAACAAATATGCAAGAACTTGTGTACTTACTAGGATCCAACAAATATGCAAGTTGTGAATCATGAAAACATCTTTTACTTGCATAATTTTTGAAAGATCTAGAGAAAAAGTTATAAGATACGATGGTAGTTTGAGTCGAATCTCCATTCCTACTTCAAAATATTAGGAGTACGTGGAGATTATTATGTTATATAGTTGCTTTAATCATTGATCTTCCTTCCATATAATGAATTCTTTCATTATCTCATAGTTGTTATGGTTGTTCATTTGGAGTCCCTTTTTAATTCATTTTAGTTTTTTGCTTTGTTTGGACACTGATTATTCTAATAGATGAAGTGAATTAATATACAAAAAAAATGTATTGTGCTGCCTATAAGTTAGTGGCAAGAAGGGAGGCAAAATGTTTATTGGTGCATGTGAAAAAAAATCCTTCTAGGCTAAGGCATAGTTGTAACTAATACTTTGACATTAGGTACTTCTCGGGCTTTACTTAGGAAAAATACTGAGTTATAGAGCCTAACGTTTTCTTGATAGTTATGAAGAGAGTTTTGGTAGTTTGCACAATGTATTAGTTATTGTTCATCAATGTATCAAGGAAATGTGATATTAGAAAGTAGAAGGAAATTAGCACATTCAAAAGTTTGAATGCCAACTTCCTTAAGAAGTGGCCAGCCTCATAAACCCACTTCTCTCATGTATTTCAGTTAGGTATTCATGAATTCCTCTAGCAATAAATCTATGAATTGAATAAAAAACCCTCAAGTGGAAAGAACAACAAGACTAAGATTGCTTAATAACCGAGATATAGGCACACTTAAGCACTTGGAAGCTACACTAGCAATGGTTTCCTGAAAGGGAATATAGAATACAAGAAGGCGGAATTATTAGAAATTAGCATGCGATAAAGACTAGAAAAGGCATGCCCAATACATTTTCTAGCATCACGTGTTTGTTACGTGACGAGGAAGAAATAAACTATTGGGAAGCACTAAAGTTAGATCAACCAAACAAACCAAAAAAGAAAAAAAAAAAAAAAAAAAAAAACTAACGATCTACGATTCCTTAAAATCATTCTTGAAAGCAAGGCTCGAGGAAAGAGGAGGTGGGCCCCAATCTTTTCCAATCAAGGAAAAGGTAAGCAAGCAATGGGTGGTAAGCTACTAGCTCATGGGATCCATAATTGTTCATGTCAAGGATTCGGTAGGTGCAAGAGCTTCCATAGCTGGAAGCGGGATAGAACACGGAGAGATCATGACGAACATGGAGTGCATGAAGAACTAAAGTAAAAGAGTGGTAAGAAATAGGGTTTTATATAGCAAAGAAACGTAAACATGGATAACGAATAAAACATCAAATCATGTGCATGATAGTGCAAACATGGGCAATGGCGGTGAGACGGATGAGTTGGTAGTGTATCAACTAACCAAAATGGTTGGAGCTTGGACCCATTGAGCGGACATGGAGCAATTGGCTGGCCAAAGTTTCTAACTGAAAGGTCACTAGACCAACTTGCACTAGAATCCCATACGGTCCAAACTAGCATACTTTGAATTTTCTTGTAGCTTTGTTTGCTTTAAAATATAGAAGAGGACAAGTTGGCCAACTACAAAAATAGGAGTCTTCAAGTGCCGATCATATGCTAGGGATTTTCTAAGTTGCATTTCTTATAACTACAAAAAATTCTCAAAATGAGCCTTGTCCAAAGCTCTGAGTGCTTCCAATAGATGATACACAAAATCTTCACATAGTAGCTTATCCTCTAGAGCAACATGGAGCTATCTTCTCAATGCCATAATGCTAGTTTGAATAGAGTAAACCTAGTAGCAACTCTAAAGGCTGTTCGATAAGCCCAAAGAATAGAAAGAAGCAGTTGGCCTAGTGTTTAGGACTTTATTAAATCAGTTTCTTCAACATTATCAACAAAGTTTTATTGGTATTCTTAGCCAATCCGTTTGGATGCAAGAAAGATGGGATAGTAAACTTGTGAAGAATATTAAAATCAATTATCAACGCTGTCACTCCAGCACAATGGCATGAAGGGCTTTGGTGTGTAGAAGAAGAGGAGCAAAGAGGAGATGGAGGGAGAGAGAAGAGAGAAGAGACGCGCGGATATGCGTGGGAACCTCGAAACCCACATAATGATCTCTCTTGAGGCAATGCTCTATATATGATGTATATATATGAATATGGGGGTAAGGTCACATGACCCTTACATCCCCAACAATCTCCCACTTAAGGGTCAATGTGACCATAAGTGGTAACATATACAAAGAATGATGTAGGACTATACAATAATGTACAGGAAGAGTCCGGATCTCTACCCATACCAATCAACCTACACCAACTGCCTCGAACAAGGTGTATCCATGCACCTCAAACTGCTCTAGACTCATATCGACAAGAGTCAAGCTCACATATGACTGATGCAAGAACTGACGAAGTTCCTGCAAAGCTCCCACTCACTCCATGCCTATGTCAATCATCGAATGACTGACAACTCCAAGTGCAAATGCTCCAATAGCAACTGCAATGTCTGGTCTCGAGCATAACAACTCATACATCAGACTCCCGAACGTTGACGAAACATGTGCTATCCTGGCTAACCTTAGTATGTCAGCCATGCCTATATCCAAGGCATCCAAAGCACCATCATCAAGACCAACATGTCCTGACATATCTGGGTCAACATCTGGCATGAGCGAATCCAAGAACGACTGCATAACTGCTGACTCCTCAACATATAAATCAGCCATGCTCACAACCAAGGATGTATCTAGCTGTGCATCATGAGAGCTAATATGCTCTACCATACACTGTATACCATGAGAGCAATCCTGCTCTATCACACCAAGTGTATGATCATGCTCCACATGAGCTAACTGCACAACATCAATACCAAGGTCAAACTGATGATCTAACTCTAAGTGAGTATCATCACAATGCTCTAAATGAGCATCCATATCATGCTCTAAAGCATCCAAATGATCATCCAAAATGCTCCATAAAAGCATCCATATGATCAACCAAACCATGCTTTACATAAGTATCATGAGCATCCAAAACATGCTCTACATGTGCATCCATCTGAGCATCTAAATCATGCCATACATGTGCATCAAGAATGTCCATAGACCTATTTATAGATCGACAAAATGAGACATGACGAGTCTCACATCGCACATAAGGCTGAACTCCCACTGAGACGAGACTGTCTCTCACATGAAGTACCTGCAGTGGATACTTGTGCCCAATCCTAGCACCTCTGACAAGCGTAAGTTGTCCCAACTGCAACTGAAAATGATGCTCACCAAGGAATGCATAACATCTGCTCTCCTGTAACTGGCTAACTGAAATCAAGCTCATAGGGAATGAAGGCACATAGCGTACATGTCTAAGAATAAGTGATGCTCCACTAGGTAGCATAAGGCATACATCTCCTGCACCCTCAATGTCATATGATGTACCATCAGGCAAGTGCACACATCCACGACTCTCACCTGAGAATCAACAAAACCACTCACGATGTGGAGTAACATGAAAAGTGGCTAATGCATCAAGCAACCAAGCCATATGCGTGCTATCCAATGAGCAAGAGGAATCCTGAGATAAACCATAGGAGAAAGTGATATCACCATCACTGACATAATCAACTGCCATAGACTCTCCTGAAATCACTACCTGATCTACATCACGTGCATGTCTCTGATGTCTTCGTCGCATCTGCCTGAAGCAACGTCGTCGAATATGGCCCTCACGACCACAATGCCAACATCGAAGTCGTCGATGTGATCTATGTCTCACATGAGTCAATGGACTCGCATACATATCATGTAGTCTCTGCCATAATGCACTACTCGTCTCTTCATACATAACAGACTCATATATAGAATCCACAAGTTGTAATCGGATAGTGGAGAATAGCCAATGCATCCATATCCATCCATACGTGGTCGGGCATGTCACGAGGCCTCTGTGCATCTCTATGCACATACATATGTAACCCTGCACGAACCAATGTATGCCACATCTGAGCTTTCCATCTCGGAAAGTCAGTGCCATCAAATCGAGAAGACACCATGCTGGCAATCCAAGAGACTAGCAAAGTAATAAGAGACTAGAAATAATACGCTATCCTCAATAGCATCACAACTTCATATCCATATGCATAACTCACATCACAAATGTATCACTGGAGAAGAAACCATGTGAATCGCCTATCACATAACCATGCATCTAGTATGCACATAAAACCATGAGCATAAGCATGCTCACCATGTCTCCAAACTGATCAAGTAGATGTGAAAGAATCTTGGGAAAAATTTGACAGAGTATCCCCTGTAAACTGAGCAATCAAACAAGATAACCAACAACCAAAGAACAATAAGTAACCTGTCACCACCTGTCACTGATCCAACCAAAGATAATGGAAACTACATATGCCAAAAAAATGACAGCAATACATGCCAATATAATGGTGATGCACCTCCCACTCAAGAATGAATCCTGCAAGATAGTCAAATCTATCACAAATAACATGTGACCAAATCCAAATGAATGGAGATAAAAAATGATCCAAAGCTATCGCACAAGCTTCAAGATCCACTAGAGCTCCTTTCTAGCATAAAAGCCGATGAAGTTTCGGTAGCATCTCCTCTGTAAAATGGACTCTAGAACCAAAATAACAATGTGGGAATCACCATCCACATATGCCAAGAATCACATTGGCAAATATATATCAATCAATGACCAAATGCTAATAATGGTGACAAATGAATGTGTAACTGAGGCTCCAATTTGGATCATATACCTGCAAAGAAAACAAAGATACAAGTACCAAACAAGATCCAATCAATCTCTCATAAAATGTGTGCAATCGACAAATAAATCCATAACCAAGTGGCATAAGCAAGATATAGACCACAATGCCACTATACATCCATGATCAAACTCATGATGACATAAACCTCAAAAAACAGTATACCACAATGTCATCTTACATGCCAAACACGTGACAAGATCATGCTCTACTCTCATACGGAGGAGCTACCACAATGATCATACATGTACAATGTCTTGAAGCTCTGAAAATAAGAGCTTGCACACCAAAAATTCTCTCTCGAAGAAGTTCCAAAACAAATTCAACCTCCAAGTGCAATTAGGGTTGTTTGGGCACAAATGTGCTGCTCTGTGTTTTGCTGTTTCAAAGGTGATAACCTCTGAATCTGAACTTTTGATCTTCAGCAAACCTCAAGATCTTATTCTTGGCTACGTAACGAGATAAAGAACACCTCAATCGGAGGTGCGTAGCTCAAGATATGCTTAAGACAAGCACCTGCTGTCAATTTCACTATCACCTACAACACTACTGCTCTGTATTTTGCAGTTTTGGCGACCTTGCACTGAGAATCTGAATCTAAGTTCTTGTACACAGTTGTAGTTATCTATTTAAGCTACGCACAGCAAGTTGAATCATCACATTCCGAGCTGTAGAACTCAAGTTATGATCCAAAAACCGATCTGCTGTTCTATTGAAAATAGATTCACCTTCTATAGCAGTCTGCGTTTTTCGAATTTTCGGCAGTCGAAAACTCCGAACCAGGTTCTGCATCCTTCTGTGAAGTTGTAGCTCTCTGTGTTAGCTACGCACAAAACTTTAAAACGCATGAATCTGAGCTTTCTAGCTCGAGTTATGGGTGAAATACTGAACTGCTGTGAAAAGATGCCAACCTGCACTTCTATCCCTTCTGACCTAAGCTTCCATTGAAGCTTCTTGCACACCAGCCTTCAGCATGCTCTGATACCAATGAAGGGCTTTGGTGTGCAGAAGAAGACGAGCAAAGAGGAGATGGAGGGAGAGAGAAGAGAGGAGAGATGCGCGGATATGCGTGGGAGCCTCGAAACCCACATAATGATCTCTCTTGAGGCAATGCTCTATATATGATGTATATATATGAATATGGGGGTAAGGTCACATGACCCTTACATCCCCAACATGGCAAGTACCAACCTGAGGAGATCCACCTCATAATTGTCAATCCGTGGAGACGTGAGGACTAGTATGAAGACTATGAGCAAGTGATGGCACAAGTGTGTGAGTGAGAAACACACAAACATGCACGCACATACACACACGCGCACACAATCCAAGAACAAGGAGAGGAACAATGGAGTTCTTTGCATTAGTCAAAAAGTCTCTTACATAAGCTCAATTCACAAACAATCTAACCCCCAAAATGAGCTCTCTAGCTCTTTTTATAGTTTTTTGACTAGCTTTGGCCTTGTCCAGACCTAGTGTCTGGCCTAGTTAAAAATTAGGTTCTCGAGCTTATTTGAGGGCTCAAACGGAGTCTAAAAATTATGAAAATTGGTATGTAGCTAATTCTAATACTCCTCAAGCTCGAGGACTCCTCGGCTTGAAAAAAATGGAGTCTATTCTACCAAAAACAGGATTTACAATGTGTGTGTAGTGATGAAATCACTTGAGTTGGAAATCGTTTATGAAAAAAATGATTGGGCTTTGTTGCCGTATTGTGCATGACTGTTCCTTTGTGCAAAATATCCTATCCTTCTTCCGTTTTTCATCCCCCTGGGAAGGGTTGTGGATCATATTCCTCTTCAAACGTTTGTTCCACCGGAATGGAGACTGTCTCCTCATCTGTGGGCGCCTCAGGGGGGGATGGTGGTCTTTCGTATTGGAGTAGACGTGCTTGTAATTCTGCGACTTGTTTTTGGAGATCTTGAAGGGCCTTCGAGTCCGTGATAAAAGAAGTGGTTGAGTCAGTAGCTTGGGGACCCGCTACCATTTCTTTCTATCTTGTCTGCTTCAGTTGACCTAGTTCTTCTGATAACTGGTCATGTGCATTAAGTAAAGTGGCATAGTCTTCAAGAATGATTTTGATACTCTCTAGGATCACTGCTTGAAACTTGGAAGGACTAATGGGAGCCCCGGGTGTGCTTTCGATAGCTGCTTCTAAGTTTTCTTGGTTCTGTTGTTGAAGCCGTCTATTTTCCTCATGTGCTGTTGTAAGGTGTCATTTGAGCAGGGCCATGTTGCGCTGGAGTTTGGATTTTTTTTCCAGTTGTATCTGCAAAGGGCTTTCTAACCCTTGGATTGATTCCTGATCCACATTTTGAAATTGTATCTCCAAAATGCCATGAACCTCTTGTAAGGTTTGAAATTGAGTTTGGAGACTCGCTTTGTCCTCTTCTAGTGTATCGAGGTGTTGTTGTAGTGCTTCGGAGTGTTCTTGTAACCTTTGATTATGTGCCTCCAGCTGATAGTATTCTGTCCTTAACTGCGACATACATGCAATCATGGTGTCAAATGCATTGCCTATGGATGAAGGTGTGGTTTGTACAACGGAAGATGCAAGGGGAGGGAATTGGGGAATGGGAAGAGTGAGTGTTGTGTCTACAAGTGATGTGTGTGCCGGTGAGATTGGTGGAGGGGGCGTAGGGGAAGGTGGGAGTGTGGGGGGTGGTGGAGGTGCTGTGGGTGGTGAAATGTCCATGCCCTCAGGGGTGGACATGAGTGTAGTGTCTACCATGTATATCAGAATGGTAGATGGTGTGTGTGTGATAGTGGTGAATAAGTGTTGTGTGGATGGTGGGAATGTGATTGACGAGGAGGGTGGGGTGGTGGCTTGAAATATTCTACAAAAGTAGTCATGGGCTGTGTAGCTCAATGATGAGTAATACCTCCTTTAATGTCAATCCGGGAAGACGTGAGGATGGTATGATGACCTCGAGCAAGTGAAGGCACAAGTGCGTGAGTGAGAAGCACACTAACATGCACACACATACACACACACGCGCACAGAAGGCAAGAAGAACGAGAAAGACAATGGAGTTCTCTTAGATTACTTCAAATGTGCTCATACAAGTTCAAATCTATTTCAAGCTAACCTCAAAAATGAACTCTCTAGCTCTATTTATAGTTTTTGACTAGCTTTGGCCCCGTCCAGACCTAGTGTCCAGCCTAGTTAAAAATTAGGTTCTAGGGTCTATTTGGGGGCTCAAACGAAGTCTAAAAATTATGAAAATTGGTACGATGCTACTTCTAATACTCCTCAAGCTCGAGGACTCCTCGGCTTGCACAAAATGGAGTTACAAAAAGGTGAAATGATATTTACAATGATGTAGAGTGACTGAATTCACTATTTAGGAAGTATTACTTCATGGAAAAATTTGGACAGCCTACTTGCTAGATCTTCGTTGACTACTTTGTTTGCTTGTGCTTTCTCTTTGCTCTGGCTCCCTTCTTTGACTTCCTTGTCTTGTGAGCCCTGGGGTACCTTGACTGCCGCTAACACCCCCCCTCTCTCGCGTCTGTCGTCTCTGACAGACCCTTGTTGTGTGGACCGTTGAATGTTGGACTCCACAACATCTTTGGCTAAGTGATGCTCTGCTATTCTCAATCCTTTGGCCAAATCAGTTAGTAGGGCATCCCAGTCTACTGGTCCGGGTACCTTTGGATGTGGCATGCGTAACTTTTCTGAATGTAGAGCCTATTCCACATCAAATAACTGTAATAAATGAGATGGTTGGGGAATGAATATCTCTGAATGATATTCCCAGAACCCAGTGATAAACATTTCCTCAAACGTTTGCTTGAAGTAGGCTGGTAGATACTTGATACGAGTATGCCATGCATAGATGACATTGATAGATGGTGTGGTGCTCATATCATAAACAAGGTCTTGATTTCCTTCATTAAATCCGAGAGCCGAAAGATGAGGTTCCTTGACATTCTTAAAAGTCCTGAATGTAACCAGCATTAGCTCAAAGATTTTGAGGCACATCTGTGCCATGACATCTGGTACATTCTTGAATCTGAGTACCCAGTGTCGGATGGTTGAAATCATGTAGTTGACCGTGGGTCGGCCATGAGGGGGATGCTAAGTACACATAGTTTAGCCACTTTTCACACCCTTTAACCGTCAAAACTGTTTTGGTGTACTCTGGGCAAGACCTTCTTCGAAAGACAGGGCAGTAGCATGGGTTATACTTGATGTATAAAGGCATGTTATTCCAAGTGCGTACCATCTCAGGGTATGTTTCAAGCAGACAGATCCTCCAGGTAGGTTGAAAGATATTCCCATGTGTGGCACTTGCAGGGATGTCATCTGGTGCAAACTGTGTCGCCGAGGTTGGTTCTTTTGTTGTGCGCTGCTTGATTTTAGCATTATAATCTGCCATTAATACGCAGAATGGAACATATAAATCATCGGACATGCCAATCCACCTATGATGGGAGAGGTTTCTGAAGTAATCGGATTTGATGATGATTTCTTCCAATCGGGACATCGACTGTATCTGTACTGCCACCCTCTCATCGTGGGTTGTAGCCACCTTCTCAACCTCTGCATCCATTCAGGAGCTTCGATCTCAATTGTGTCCATTCCTTCTTCTGTTTACTTACCCCCTGGTGCAGGCATCGATACGTATGGGTCTTCAAAGATCTCCTCAACTTCAATTGGAACTAAGTCTTCAGGTTCCGGCTCCACGAGGGGAGAGGGTTGACGCTCATATTGAAGAACTTTATTTTGTAGTTCTGTCAGTTGTGCTCTGAGTTCTACGACTTCTTCAGATGTGTATACTGCGGCTGTAACTTCTTTTGGTGAATCTTGCTGAGCTGCCAGTTGCTTTAGTAGGTCATCCCGCTCTCTTTCTAAGGCAGCGTGTGCTTCTAGGAGATCGGCGTGTGTTTCCAACACGATTTGCATATTTGCTGATGGGATGGCCTTGAAATTCTCTGGGTCGATTTCCTGCGGTGAACCCTCCATTGTTGCTTCCAGGTTCTCTTCGTTCTGTTTCTGTAGTCGTTTATTTTCTTCGAGTGCTGCAGACATGTGCTTTCATAGTAAGGCAAGGTTACGTCGAAGCTTGAGATTGTCCGTTATCTGAGCTTGTAACAGATCATCAAGTTGTTGTTTTTCTTCAGTATCTAGCGGGGGTGGATTGGCAACTAACTAATCATGTTGTGCTTGCAATGTATTATACTGTTGTTGTAATTGCCTCTTCTCCTTCTCTAAATTAATGAATCTCTCCTGTAGCGTTTCATGATTTCTGAACAAGCTCGTATGCTAGGCATCTAGATGCTGGTAATGTTGTTGTAGTTGAGACATACACTGGTACATATTATTAAATACATTATTAACAGGAGTGGATGCGGGAAAGGTGTTGAATGCAGGGGGCTAGGGAAAAGGGAATGGGAGTGTGTATGCTGTGCTTGAAAAGGGTGAAGTGGGTGGTGGGAATGGGAGATTGTGGAAATATGGGGGGAGGGAGAAGTGCGAAAGTGGGTGATATGTCCATGACATCATATGTGGATGCAGTCATGGGAGTGATTGTGAACATGGGAATTGTCAGTGTAGTGATGGTTGTGAAAGTGTAAAGTGGTGTGTGTAGTTGTGAATATGAACCGCTAGGGAGCGTGATCAGGGAAATGGGATTTTCAGCGGCTACAGTCAGAATTACAGTATCAATGGTAGTATTTACAATAGGGGTGGTGATAGGTTGTGCGAATTGTGAGGGTTGACTCACAGTCTGTGCTTCGGTATGGGAAGTGGACTCTGGGGCGGTGACGGTAGTGGTGACACTAGTAGTGGGAGGTGAAGGTGGTGGAGTTGGAGGTACGGGTGGTAAAGGGGGTGAGGGGGTGCACTTGAGGTATGGTCTTCCTCAGTGTCATGAATGGTTTGAGCCGTGCACGTGGTTGTGGATGTGGTGCCCTGTGGTTTTGATACCAATACATTCATTTGTTTTCTTGATCGAGGGGGGCGTCTGTCGTATCTTCCCTCGGATCTTTGCGAGTGTGCAAGAGCGGTATGCACCGTCTCAGGTACCCCCAATGCATCAGCAATCATGTCAAGGGTTGCCCTATATTGCTCATCTATGGCTTTGTCTTCCAGAATTTGGTTCATCAGGGCCTTTCCTGCTGCCAAGGATAGTTTGTGTTGTTCTTGAACTCGGTTGATGGTATCATACAGTCTCTTCAATTGCTTTGTATAAGCAGGGGCTCCTTCAAGTTCTTGTACAACTTCTTGCTCATATTCATGCTCTTCTTCGTCGGACAGTCCTTCTTGTTCATCCTCTTGCTCCTCTTCTGTAGTCTCCTCTTCATCATCATCCACTTCGACTACTTCTGGTTGGACTGGATGGGGTTGGTCTGTGACTGTCTATTGCCCGCTTGCCTGCTCTACCTCAACTTCCAAATTAGTAGCATTAATTATTTTGGCTACCTCCTCATCAGTTAGATCTTCCAGTGTGAAGCCATGAGGGAACTCTAGGTCGGTGGGTATAGGTGGAAACACCAGATTCGGTCCTTCTGTGCTATGCCTTGGTAATCTGATAGTGAAGGGTTGCACTCGCCTTGGAAGTCAGGGAGTTGTCTCTGGTGTCAATGTAGCACCGTGGGCCTGTGCACAGGGCATCTGAACCGCTCCCCTCATTTTCTTGGATGGAGGCCCAACGGTTGATAGTCTACGTTGGAATTCTTGCACCCTGGTCCAAACAAGTGCCCGTTGAATTGGCACGTCATATGCCAAGCATCGGTAAACAATCCTTGTGAGAGCACAACATCCATAAAGCACTGACTTTTGCTTCTTATACCACCGTTGATGTGCCAAGTGTATTTGGTTGATAATCCAATGAGGCATGTTGATTGTCAAATTGAAGGCGTCTGCTAAATATAGACTGAACCATATCTTCTTGGGTGGCATTATGAATCTCTCTTGAGCCGGAAATGCAAAATGCTGCATGCACATTCGAAGGTGAAGGCAATAGTCGGTGTCATTGCCACCATGTCCTTTAGTTTAGTCAGGTTCCTGTTCTTCATGTTGTCGGGGACCATAGTCTCTTTCTCGGTGGGGATATGCATGCCTTTCATTCCAGAGCTTCCCTTAACAAATTGTTCGTCAATTTGAAGCGCTTCAGTTCATTACCTTGTGTAAGAGACGGTAGTACGAAGGTGTTGTAGGGGCCTTTTTCTCTTTACTGGGAGTGAGGGTGCTAATCAAGTATGAACATCGTAGAAAGTCTAGCTTGGGTAACTGCGCTTTGAAGTAATCATATAGGCGAGCCTTCTTCCATATCGGTTTCAACCCTTCATTATTTTGAAGCCTCTCAAACTCTCTGGTAAAGAAATGATACCAGCCCCAGCGTCCGTTGAATTCTATCTCTGCCTCCCACAAATAAGTGCCATCTCTGAGAGGTCCTGCCACATCACTGAACCAATGTGAGTTTTTGCTTACTGGTGATGTATGCCCCTGGGTAGGATTCTGAATAGGTATGGCGTGTAATGCTCTCAATGCCAGTGGTCTTTCCTTCAACTCCTCCTCAATGGGAAGACTTTCAATGTCCACAATCTGAGTTAGTTAGTCAGTGAGTGCTCGGTGATTGTGGGTGTAGTTAGTGGATGGATTGTCCTAAAAGCTACATGGAAAGATGCAGAGTGAGAATGATGCTGTTAGTAGGTGGAGGTGAATTTACAAGTGGGGTCGAGGGGTTTATTACAAGCTTTGGGTAGCCAAACATGGTGGATGGCTTTCGGTTTTGGTTTGGTGGAGACACTTGAGGGCTTTGTGAGAGTATCTTCTTGGAAATGGGGCTTTTTAGGGACCCATTTACAAGTGATTCTACTCGTGCTCATGGGTGAATATGTGTTCGTGCGTGATGTATAAGAGTGGATATCATCTGTTCGAGTGAGTGAACCATGCTGCGTAGGGTGTGGTCTTTGTGTACCTATTTGAGCCCGCAAGCAAGCCTTAGGCACCCAAATTTGTCTTGATTGTGGGTCAACCTTCTCGACTTCTTGGGTACCCAGATAGATTTTACTTTCAAAGACGATTCTTTGGAAGACTTCTTATTAGTGTTGCGTTGTTGATCACTAATAGGGAGTTGGGTCAATTGTTGTGGCTTGACCACAATAGGATGCTCGCCTCTCCGCACCCACACTTGTTTTGAGGGTTGAGACACTCTGCTTCGTATTTTCTTTTGGCTTCGAGCATAAGTCCTCTGCTTCTTCTGTGTTTGATCCACCTCTGGTTGCTGCGTCCCGATGGCCTTTGGAAAAGAAGGGAGTTCCACCGTATCCTTGACTTCTTTGTTGAGATAATCATCCCTCTGCACCACATAGTTTTGGACAAAAATAGCATGGTCATCTTCATGTGTACTCCTGGAAGGACCAGGAGTTTGTGCCTTACCTAGTTTCTTGAGTGCTTCATTCTCTAATTCAAGGATAATGCGGTTTTGATTTACCCAGACCTGAAGAAGTCCACTTCTTAGATTTAGGTTGACTGCATGATCATAGATCCAGTCTTGACCCCAAGACAAGAGGCTCAGTGAGATCCTCATCTTGACACACTAGTACTTTAACTGTCAGTAAAATATCCTGAATGTAGAGGGGAAGTTCCACCTCGCCCATGCAAGGGGTTTCCACACCTCCCAACCCTATGAGATATGCTTCCACAGGATTGACATTCAAGTTCAATTCTCGACAGTAAGAAAGTTTAACAGCACTGGTGGCTGCACCTGAGTCAATCAAGGCCCTTACAGTCCTTGCACTCATTCCTTGTCCTATCTCTAAGGTCACAAAAGGACGTCGATCAATTATTCTATGAGAACTATTACTTGAAACTTCGCACATAGCCATATGATATCCTGGATCTGCATACGCCTCTGTCCTAGGCTGATCTCTACTTTGTCGTCTCAACTTCATCCTTCGGATGCGTTCCAATGCCTCTGCCTGTGCCTCTTCTCGGATTCGCTTCTCCTCTTCTTTGCGTTTCTTGGCAATGTTGAGTCTATTTAGCATCTCTTCAGTCAGGGGTTCTTGATATAATTTAACTCTGCATCCGCTGATGTAACTAGGGAGGACATCACCTTCTAGTGTAGATAGCTGAACTGCTCCACTAGTTGAAATCCTATTTATGATCATAGGTCCATAACCTCTCTTCTCTAGTTTTCGTGCATGTTGCTTCAAAGTGTAGACCAAAACTAGGTCTCCTGCTTTTAAGCCCTTATCCTTCACATGGGCATCAAGGTATTCTTTCTGTCATTTCTTAGATGCATATATCCCCGCAGCAACCCTCAGTCTTGTTTCTCCTAATTGTTCAAGGTCAAAGATTCTAGAGGAGAGTTTGTGACCCATCCAATCATGCTCATGTGCTACTCTCAATGTAGGTATCAAGAAGTCTAGTGGTAGCACAACATTTTGGCCAAATACCATCTGAAAGGGTGTGGCTTGGAGTACTGTTTTATAGGCAACTCGGTATGCCCAAACAGCATGGTGTAGCTATTTGTCCCAATCAGAGCGTTTATTATTCACCAATTTAGTCAACACATTGCATAGAATCTCATTTGTGCTTTCGGCTTGCCCATTAGCTTGTGGGTGATAGGGGGCAGACTTCTTGTGTACTACCAAGAATTCTTGGAGAAGATTTTCAATAACTTCATTCAAGAAGTGAGTGCCTCTATCACTTACTAGCTCGATAGGTAGCCTGCATCTAGTGAACATATTCTCAAATAAGAACTTAGTTGTTGTTTGAGCATCATTCTTTGTTGTGGCTTTTACTTCTACCCACTTGGTTAGGTAATCTGTGGCCACAATAATGTATTCAGCGTGGGAACCCTTAGATGGGGGGTTAATAGGACCTACGAAGTCTATTCCCCACTTAGAGAATGCTCGTCCACCCATCATAGGTTTCAAAGGCATCTCATCTTTACGTATAGGATACTGAGTTCGCTGACAGACATCACACCTCTTCACATAGGTATGTGCATCCATGTGAAGCGTGGGCCACCAAAGACCTGCAAACAGTATAGCCTTGATCACCCGATCTGGTCCTAAGTGTCCTCCTGCTACACCTTGGTGAGCAGTTTCCAAGATCTTGAGATATTCACTCTCATGGACACATAGTCTCAGGTAACCATCTTTACCGCGCTTGTATAAATTATCACCAATAAGTGAGTACTCTAAGGCTTCCTGTTCTAAACTTCTTTGCCTCATCAGGGTCATATCTTGAGGGAATGTTTTCATCCTCAAGAAGGCTACTAGTGGTTCACTCCAATCTGGCACTATGGATACTTGATAAAGAGTGGCATGTTCCACAGGTGGTTTAGTGCAGCAGATCGGGCATTCCTTGCACAACTTATGAACATCTACTTCCATATTTGGCCAATGCACTCCCAGTATCCTTAATGTCTGTAAGGTTCTTTGCTTTGAGTAGTGTTGCTCCAATGCACCTACATGTGCTAATTGCAACCATTTTGCGTACTCATCCTCTCCCACACAACAAACTAGGATCCCTTGATCTGTATGCTTGTACATACTTCCTGCCATGATCTGGTATTTTTGGTCTTTTACTACCTCTCTATCTTGAGTGTCTATGACTGGGTGGTTAGGCCCGTATGTCAATACTGGCACTAATGGCTTAGCCCACTGAGGTACAACTTCCAAATTAAACAAGTAAGCATCAGGAAGATCATCGGATACTCCTTATGGGGCCTCTCCAGATGTGAGCCTAGAAAGATGGTTAGCTCTCAAATGAGTCTTAACTTTCCTTACCACTACCTCAAAGTCGTATTCCATTAGTAAGAGAAACCATCTTACTAATCTACCTGTATTGCATGGCTTGTTTACTAGGTATAGCAGTGCCTGATGATCAGTAAAGAATTTAAACTTGTTTGCAAGCAAATAGTGTCTAAACTTTTTAACTGCATATACCATGCCTAATCCTTCTCTCTTAGTAGTGGTATAATTCCGTTCAGCTGCATTTAACTGTACACTAGCATAGGCAATTGGAAGATCCATATTACCTTCAGTAGTAGGTTGTGCAAGTACACATCCAATAGCATAATTGGATGCATCCACATGAACATGAAAGGGTTTATTCCCATCTGGTGTGGTCAAGATTGGTGCTGAACATAATCGTCGTTTAAGCTCATTGAAGGAGTTCTCACATTCTTCAGTCCACTCAAAATTTGTCAAAAGTCCATACAGAGGCTTTGCTATGATGGCATACATGTGTATGAAATGTCGGTAATAACCACAATGCCCCATGAAAGCTTGTACTTCCTTGACATTCCTTGGCCTAGGTAGCTCTGCAATAGCTCTCACTTTTTCCTCGTCCGTAGATATGCCATTCTTTGACACTATGTGTCCTAGAATCTTGCCTTGCATGACCATGAAAACATACTTTTCTGGGTTCAGGAAGACTTGATATTCTCTACATTTGTCAAAGATTTGCCTGAGATCAGGTATGTGAGTCTGTCTAATGTTGGAATGCGCGCAGAGGTCATCAACATAGACTTCTAAATTCTTTCTGAGGAATTCTTTAAACACGTGGCACATCAATCTTTGGAAGGTTGCAGGAGCATTGGTAAGCCCGAATGGCATTACACAAAAAGCAAATATGCCCCACTCAGTGGCAAAAGCCATCTTGTGCTGATCTGCTGGAGCTATGGCTACCTGATTGTAGCGAGAAAATCCATCAAGGAAGCTGTACACTTCCTTGCCTGCTACTCTTTCTAGTAGATGCTCCATGATAGGAAGTGGATAATTATCTCGGATAGTGGCTGCATTAACCTTCTTCAAGTTAATGCACACACGTAGCTTTCCATTCTTCTTGGGCACCACTACAATGGGGGATACCCACTCAGTGTGCTCAATTTCATAAATAAATCCCGCTTCCACCAGTCTATCTCCTCTTTGATCTTAGCAGCATAATTATCGTTATATGTATATGGCTTCTGTTTAGAGGGTTTCGCGTATGAGGTCATGGGAATTGTGTGTGAGCATATGTCCGGGTCAACACCCTTCAAGTCCTTGTAACTCCAAGCGAATACATCTCTGTACTCTCTTAGCAAAGCTATTAACTCATGCTCTTCTTCCTCCGTTAGGTCATGGCCTATGTACGTGCATCTTTCTTCTCCTTCTTCAATGGCTACAACCACTTTCTTGGTGGTTTCTTTGTTGTCATAGGCCTCCCCTGATTGCGCCTCACGTTTTGGCATTCTTACCATGACTCTTCTATCGTCTATCTCATACTTTTTAAAGTTTTCAGGGACCTCAAACAAAGATTCTTCCTCTTCTGGTGTGACTTCTCTCTTCTTTCTTTTCTTTCCTTCATCCTTAGGGGTCACTTGTGTGGCTAACCTTACATCATTTGTAGGCTCTCCATGTCTCTGAGGATGAGCTTCTACTTCATAGAAGTATTCTTCATCTGATGCAAAAGGTGGGTCCATAATGATTGACTCTAGATCGGAGTCACTTGCATCCTCAAATGCATCAGGGCTAGGTTTGCATTCTTCTAAAACCGCATCTCCCATAATTGTCTCTATTGAGAAGACTGAAATGTCATAGCCATCCTCATCAGAGTGGGGTGTCCATTGTTCTTCATTGATGGCTACATCCATTGTTGCTAAAATTTCTGCCCAAGCGTGAGGTTCAAATTCTTCGTCAAGGAATACTACAGGTGCATAGGCTGGGTCTTGAACTGATCTATGGGTTTCTTTTGCACCTACCTCTCTTGCTTTTTCTCTCTTCTCTTCTTCTACTGCCACCTTGCACATCCATAGGTGTGTGTCAGCACTTGCAACTTCCGCATAAATGGTCTTCCTAAAATCATCTCATAGGCATGGTTCTTGCTAAAATCACATATGGTGAAAGTATGCTCAAACTCAACACCGCAAGTAGTGAGAGTTATTCCTTCTAAGAGCCCTAAGGGTCTCTCTATGTGACCATCGGCCATCTGCAATTTCATTCTCGTGGGCCTGAGTGTTGGCTTGCCCCAACGCTTCCATAGGGAAGTGGTGGCAATTGCAACTCCTGCACCTGAGTCGAGAATTGCCTTCGTAGTGTATCCCTGATGGGTAATGGGAAGATAAGTGTTTCCTTCTTCTCCTTCGCTCATGTCTCCTATCTTGTCTAAAGGTATCTCTGGCACTGTGCAATGAGATCCTACCTGGGAACGAGGTTTTGCTATCTCTGGCACTTGTTTGGCTACATGTTTCCATAGCTCTGGCCTAACCTTGAGTAGTTCTTCTAAAGTGAGGTTGCACTGCACTTTAGTGTTTTTCACTACCTCCGTATTCCTAGGTATGACTGAATCTTCATTTCTTACCATGATAGTGGGTGCTCTCATACATGTAGACTTTGCTTCCCATGGGCCTGTGAAGTGGGGTAATTCGTGTAAAGAATTAGACTCGAAGTCTAATCTCTCCTGAAATTGTGCACTCTCCTGCTCTCCATAAATGGAGGGAATATCCTGTGGGAATTGATCATGTGCATCATCCACAAGTTCAAAGGGAGGAGGGACTTCACTCTCTTTTGCCCATTTTTCTTCTTGAGTCTCTCGTAGGAATTCTGGTGTATACCGATTCATAGAAGAAGATGTGTCTGGCTCTGTGGAGTTAGGCACATAGGCTTCCTGGGCAGGAAAGCTCACTCTTTCACTTGCCTTGCCCTTATTTGGAGGGGTGGGTTCCTTTTCTGATTGTGCAATTAGCCTCTCCAATCTTTCTTGCAGTCCATCAAAGTGCAACTACGTCTTAGCTGAACTAGAGATGTTAAAGAGGCGACTGGCTTCAAACATGGTTTGAGCCAATTCCACCATCTTAGCACAGATTTTGGTTCGTTCAAGCTCTAGTTCCGCTTTGGGGTAACACTTTTCATGATCGGTTACGTTTGGCCCTTCTTGGATTCTGGCCTGATATGCCTTAAGCATCATATTTAGGTCCTCGGGAGTGGGATCTGCTAATACTGATCCTACTCTAGGGGGTGGTGGGGTCATGTGAGGTGGGTTGGAAGGTGGTGGATCGGATGGAGATGGGAGTGGTGGTGGTGGTGGGGTAGTGTGAGAGGGAGTTTGAGATGTAAGCTCAATTATGCTGGCTTTTGTTTCTTTTAGGCTTTCCTCGAGTTCACTCATCTTCTTAGCCCATTGTCTCTTCATTCTCGCGCGACTATCTCTCCAGGCTCTAGTCCTCTTCTTGGTTATGCTCTCTGTTTCACTAACCTCGGAGCTCTTTTCTTGGCCTACTCCTGGGTTCTACTACAAAGCCTGAGCTCTGGTGACCACTTCCACCGGTGCAGTGGAGGTTACACTCCCTGAAGAGTCTACAACTAACCGAATAACATTAATAGGTGTGGTTTTTGGCACATTATTGGGATTCTTTGGGCAATCTCGTAGGAGATGCTCTTTTTCGCAATCTTGGCAAAACCCTTGAATTGTAACTGATTGGGGTTGTGTAGGTGCAGGCATTGGGCAATCACGAATGAGGTGATCTCCCTGACATCTATAGCATGGTCCTCTAGGGAATGGGGTTCGTACCTGCTTAGGTTGAGGTCTAGGGTTGGGATTTGTGTACGTGATATTTGCATACTCAGGATCCCAACTAGGTTCACTCGGTTCTTCACTATAGTAGGATTCACCATGTTCAGGAGATTGCATGTAATAAGCTTGGGGGCTATCAATATGGGTAGAATCAAAGCTATGGTCACTGGGGTCACTTTCCGAAAGTAATGGAGTCACTGGGACTATAGCTCTATTCAAATTTTCTTCTACATTTGCATATTTTACAAGAATCACATTGGTTGGGGTAGGAGGTTGTTGAGCTAACACAGGTTGAGGTCTCTGCTGGGTCTGATATTGTGGTTGATAGGTTTGTTGAGACCTCACATACTGTTGTGGTGGGTACTGGTTCTGATATCTTCCCTGTTGTGGATAGGGCTGAGGGTAGGTTTGCCTAACTACTTGCTTATTGTATGGGAAATCTTGTGCTGTGTGATTTGTGTATCTCCGTTCTATGGTGCAGTATTGGCTATTGGGACTCACTTGGGGTTGAGCCATGATGGGACATACGTTCGCCATATGGTCACCTCCGCAAGTATAGCACCGCTTAACTGGGGCAAATCTTGGGATTTGTTTGCTAGAGACACCTAGTTTTTGAGCTACTTTCTCAACTAGTTCCTCAATAGATGTGGATTGCAAAGAAGAGAGGCTAGAAGCACTATCTGATTCTTTGTAGATTTTGGAAAGCTCTAATTCCTCCCCTAGGTTATCCTCGATGTCGATGCACATGCGTACACATTCTTCTATGGTCCTCGGGTCTTTCAAGTACACATATGATCTCAATTTGGTACTTAGCAATCCATCTAAGAATAAAGCCACTTATTTGGCTGGTGTGGGTAACTCAGGAACATGACATCTCTATAGGTATTGCCTAAACCTTCTTCCTGCAAGCCTAACGATCTCTTGAGGTGTCTGCTTGAAGCTATGAATCAATGAGGAAGTATTATGCCTTATGCCACTCTTAGAGAATTCAGTAATGAATGCCTCCAGAAGTTGATCTATGTTCCTGAAGTGTCTCTCATTTAGTGGTTGAAACCACGTAAGGGCAGTGTTCCTAAGGGTTAGACCAAAGGCATTGTACTGTGTGAATAGGTCCTCTACTTGTTCAGCTCTCAAGACTTGGCTAAACTCGGCCACATGATCATATGGGTCTCCTGTGCCATCAAAGTAGTTTTTCATAGATTTAACCAGCAGTGTAGGCCTCAACGTCCTAGTGTGCTCTCTAGGTCTTGGTAAAGCGAATTCATCTGCATTTCTTTGGTTTCTTGGGGCTCTAGGTCTCTCAGTTTCCAATCTATCTGCCTCTGTTCCGTTCGTTCTCTTCCTATTGGGTTGGCAAAGCTTACCTCAGGTCTATCTCTATTCCTGTCTCTTTGAGTTCCATGAGCTTGGGATGTTCCAGCTCCCAGGTGGCCATAAGAGACATTAGATATTGGTTGGGGAAAAATAAATTCCCCCTTCCAAGTGTAGGCATGTCTACCATGTTCTGAGACCACAAAGATCCTCTTCGAAGTATGGTCTAAGTAGGTAACTTTGCCCGGGCTATCAGGGTCTTTGAATTCATAGATCGTGATCATTCCTATCTCATTAGGCTCATCAGGCTTATACCTCCAAAAAGCTTCATCGGTCTCTCAGTTCAAGAGTAAATCTATGCTCTTATTGTCCTAGGGAATCCACTCTGGCATGATAATTCTAGTGAGGACAGATTTGCCTCGAGGTGTTTTAGGCTCTCCACCTACGTTTCCTTGCTCTAGGTCACCTATGTCCGGCTTTGGGATCACATTCCTGAATTCTTGTGTCCTATCTGGGTGACTAGTGACCACGTGTATGGTTCCTTCTTTATCCAGTTACGCTCCATTTTCAAACTTGACTGCTGGATGTTCTATTCCAATGGGTTGATTTGGATTTTTGATCTGGACCACATATCTTCCTAGGCCGTCCTCATAGATGCTAGCTCCTAATCGGTTGGTCCTAAGGTATTCTAGCTGTGTCTTGTAGGGGCCTTCTACCCTATGTAAGTATGGCACACCTGAACTTCCTATGGGTCTCTCCATACCTTGAGACATCTCTGATTCACTAGTCTCAGAGCTAGGGTAGTACGAATGATGGCTCAACTGCTGGGCCCAAGACCTAGCAGTATGATTGACACTAGCCTCTGAAGACCTAAGACTCTGTCTATCTCTCCCTAGGTGTCCCAAATTTCACCCAAGGTACAACCTCGTTGCCGATCGATTTGTAACAGTCACTTGGTTCTTCTTTTGTTGATTATCGTGTTTATGATCTTGTCTGATATCACGTCATCAGGATTACTTGAGTTAATTTCCGCACTTTACGTTGATCGTTCCACGTTATGTTCCTTTCCTTTAAAGTTATCGGTCACACACATGTTATCTCTTGACTTGAACTTGATTTCTTAGATAGTCTTTAATTTGTCTCGTGCCTATCGTTGCCCTGAATTACTTCTAGCACTACTCGCACTTAGCCTGAGCTAGGAATTGACAAAGGGAGTTGAGAATAATCCAACCTTACTTGCTGATCCCTTGCCCTTTGATGCTCAAGAAATTGGTTCTCAAGCTTGCAAAAAGCCCTTGCTTTGGATACCCTCAAGTGCTCTCAATGGACCTGTAAAAGTCCCAAAGTTAGCTCAAGACTTAATTCAAATGACAGAACCAATCACTTTCATTCATGTAAAACAATTAAAGATCCCTTAGTTTTGTTCCCCCTGGGTATGGTCCACTTAAAAATACTATAGCTAATAATCCTCATGTTTTGGTTGTACTCCCCACGAGCTTTCCAACAAGCCTAAAATCACCCCGAACGGATTTCGTATGAGGAAGTTATGACAGTTCAGGGTTTTAGGGTTACAATAGAGTTCAAACAGGCTGACAGTTCACATGATTTTTCTTAAAACACACATGTAGGGACCTCACAAAATGCTAATTGATAGACAAATATGCCCAAAATTATCCCCAAATCTTGGAATAACAAAACCCTAAAATTTTAGCCGAAAAAGCCTGTCAATCACGATCGACAGGTCTGTCAATCACGATCGACAAGTCTGTCAATCGCGATTGACAGAGGTGTCCGTCGTGGCTGTCGGTCGTGATCGACACGTCAGTCGCGATTGACAGTGTCAATCGCGATCGACAGAGTCGGTCATGAGTCCTATCAATCGCGATCGACGGTGTCAATCACGATCGACACTTTTTCCGGGATTTTCGTCGTGATTTCAATCGATCAGGGATGTGTCCGTTGCGATGGACACGTGTACACATGAATTCTAGTGTCAATCGTCAAATTTCAGTCCGTCACGATTGATGGTGTCGATCACGATTGACTGAATCCTACGTGGCAGTCGGTCGGTCGTGGGGTCTGTCGATCGCGATTGACAGAGGCTATCGGTCGCGATTGAGAGAGGCTATCGATCGTGGCTGTCGATCGCAATTGATGGTGTCGGTTGCGATTGACAGAGAAACACGGAATTTTTTAATTTCAAGTGATGATTTGGAATGTGCTCCTCATGTGTGTCATTGTGGTGTGCTTTGTTTTACCAAAAGATGAAATTTTCTGTCGATCGCGATCGACAGATCTCTGCAATACAGAGACAGGACTGAGCCTTTTCATACCTGCGCAGCGTGCTGGTGGTGATGAAACAGCCAAATCCTGCAAGGAAGCTGAAAAACATGCAAAAACAACACACAAAAATCGCTCTCTCGCTCTCTCTCACAAGTGGAATGAGGGAAATGGATAGGAGAAGGTGATATGATCAAAAACTGAAATTTTTTCGCGATGATGGAGATGGAGGTTGGAGATGGTGAAGATGATGATAGTGATGAGAAAAACAAAAAGAAAATAGATAAAAGTGGAGAAAATACCTATGACTCCAATGCCTCAACTCTACGTCTTACCATCACACGCTTGTCCTCAAAGCTCGATCCTCGGCAACGACGCCAAAATTTGGTGTAGCTCGGTGATGAGTAGCACCTCCTTTAATGTCAATCCGGGAAGACATGAGGATGGTATGATGACCTCGAGCAAGTGAAGACACAAGTGCGTGAGTGAGAAGCACACTAACATGCACACACATACACACACACACACGCACACACAAGGCAAGAAGAATGAGAAAGACAACGGAGTTCTCTTAGATTACTTCAAATGTTCTCATACAAGTTCAAATCTATTACAAGCTAACCTCAAAAATGAGCTCTCTAGCTCTATTTATAGTTTTTGACTAGCTTTGGCCCCGTCCAGACCTAGTGTCTGGCCTAGTTGAAAATTAGGTTCTAGGGCCTATTTGGGGGCTCAAACGAATTATGAAAATTGGTACGATGCTACTTCTAATACTCCTCAAGCTCAAGGACTCCTTGGCTTGCACAAAATGGAGTTACAAAAAGGTGAAATGGTATTTACAATGATGTAGAGTGACTAAATTCACTATTTAGGAAGTATTACTTCATGGAAAAATTTGGATGGCCTACTTGCAAGATCTTCATTGACTATTTTGTCTGCTTGTGCTTTCTCTTCGCTCTGGCTCCCTTCTTTGACTTCCTTGTCTTGTGAGTCCTGGGGTTTCTTGACTGCCGCTAACAGGCTGGTTGAAGGAATGGTGGTATGGGGGGTGGGAAGTGAGAGATAAGAGGTGGGAATGTCACAAAAGGGAGTGTGGCGGTAGGGAATCCAAAAAATATGGATCTAGTGTCGGGATGTCCTATGATAGAGGTTGTGGAGGCTAGTTGTCCTATGGCTATCTCCATGAGCGGTTCAGTTGATGTAGTTGTGATGGTGGTGGTTTGATAGAGAGAGTTTTCAAAGGTGGAGAACAAAGTTGAACCAGAGGTGGGAGTACGGAAGATGAAGGTTTGCTCTATGGGTTGGGTAGTCAAGGTGGTGTCTCCAGCTTGAGTTCGAGGAGGTGACGATGGAGGTGTCGGTGGTAGTGGTTCGGTTGATTCATCCTGGGTGATTGGGAGCTCTTGGCCAGAGGTTACTACTGTGTGGGAAGTTGTCTCATTGGGTTCCGATGTAATCATAGGTCCTTCCCTCGTAGTAATGGGAATCTGGATGTTTTTACCAGACCGTGGTTGTGTTTGGAATCTTCACGGGTCATATTGAACATGAGGCCTTTGGATCGCTGCTCAGACTGCTTCCACTACTCCATACGTTTCTGCCACCAATAGTAGGCCATTGCTGTATTCGAAGTCAACTCCAACTTCTTCCAATAGCTGAGCCATGAGCACCCTACTGCTCCGTTTGGTGAGCAGTTGTTGCGATCGCACTCGTTCCATGATTTCATATAGCCTTCGGAGTTCTGCTGTATATGCGGGGGTTCCCGTGGTTTCTTCTTCTTCTGCTTCTTCTTCTTCTAGGTGTCCTAGTTGTTGACCCTGCTAATCATCATCCCATTGTACATGGCGGCCTTCTGTGGATTTCCTCCGTCTTTGGGAAGAGGTGCCCTGTTCTTCTGTGTCCGAGAAGAATTCGACATCGGAGAGTTGGGTATTTTGCAAGAATGATTCGAAGTCGAAGGTGCTCATCCCTTCAACGTCTCTAGTCGTAGCAAATTCAAATTCAGATGGGAAAGGAGGAGCCGAAGGGGCCGTTTGTGAGGTACCTTCAGATCCAGACCTGTGTATTCTAATGGTAAAGGGAGGTACAGTGGCCTCCCCTCGTGGCGAGACTTCCGGAGTAGTCAGAACTTCACGTGTCTGGACACAACAAATTGAGCCCCTCATGCGCTTGGATTGATGTGTGACAGTTTTGACCTTTTATTTGCTTCATACAACTGCTCCACAATCCATATAGGAAGCTTAATCGGTAACGCACCTGTCTCCGCCA
Organism: Ceratopteris richardii; assembly: GCA_020310875.1. Taxonomy (NCBI): domain Eukaryota; kingdom Viridiplantae; phylum Streptophyta; class Polypodiopsida; order Polypodiales; family Pteridaceae; genus Ceratopteris; species Ceratopteris richardii. The sequence continues at coordinate 201,044,944 of CM035412.1, forward strand.
AGTAAAGAGCGAACCATTTTCTTTTGTGAGGTTGTGTGAATCGATCTTGACCAGGAAAAGCAAAATGTTGCATGCACATACGGAGAGGGATAGACACGTTTGGTGTGAGTGCTACCATATCTTTCAGCTTCAATACTTTCTGATCCTTAATGTTAGTGGGAATGAGAGCATCCTTCTCAAAAGGTACATGTGTGCCGTGCATATTCAAAGCAGAGCTCACCAATTCCAAAACAATCCATATAGGAAGCTTAATCGGTAACGCACCTGTCTCCGCCAAGTAAAGAGCGAACCATTTTCTTTTGTGAGGTTGTGTGAATCGATCTTGACCAGGAAAAGCAAAATGTTGCATGCACATACGGAGAGGGATAGACACGTTTGGTGTGAGTGCTACCATATCTTTCAGCTTCAGTACTTTCTGATCCTTAATGTTAGTGGGAATGAGAGCATCCTTCTCAGAAGGTACATGTGTGCCGTGCATATTCAAAGCAGAGCTCACCAATTCCAAGGTAAGTTCGAACCTCTTCAACTCGTTGTTGCCCAGCAAAGAAGGAAGAACGAATATTCTCGGTTTGTCCTTTTCTGCATTAGCCTGTAATGTTGAGACCAAATAGTAACATCGTAGGAGATCTGGTTTGGGTAAGGGTGCCTCGAAGTACTCCGATAGCCCTGCACGTTGCCATATGGTTTGAAGGTCTTGTGTGTTCTGGAGGGTCTCAAATTCTTTGGAAAAGAACTGGAATTAGACTCATGACTTGTTGTACTCACACTTGGACTCCCAGATATACTTAGCCTCTGCTAAAGGCCTTGGCATGCCATTGAACCAATGAGAATTTTCATGGACTCTCTCTGTTATTCCTGTGGGAGGGTCTGGTATGGGTATTTGCTGAAGGTGTTGCAGCTCTATAGGTCATTCAATTGGTGGCACATCAATGGGTAGACCGTCCACATTAATCCATGCAACACTTACTCTTGCCTGTGAGCTCGAGCCTACTGCTTCTGCCATGAGACTGCTTATAGCTGGTGATGCTTATCTGCTAGCACAAGAGAGGCATATTAGCATTGCATAGGAAACAGGATGTTATGGTGTTCCCTCCACAATACCAACATGACATTTCAAGTGGTTAGGGGTTAGTGTGTGGAGTGTTTGTGATGTGTGAGAATGTTGGTTAGTAGGTTAGTGTTCATCCTAGATGCATACTTTGGATGTGCAATGTACTCAGAAGGCACCTACATCAGAGGGAACTGATTTACAAGATTGGGTCAGACAGTTTGATATGGGGTTTAAGTCTCCATACTTTGATGGTGGAATCATAGCTTTTAGTGGTGATGACATGTAAGGGTTTGTGGACTGGATTATGTTGGATTTGGGACATTTTGGGTACCCATTTCTCGATATTCCTAGGTGTGACCGAAGATGTAGTTGTGTGGAGTGTAGGTGTTTGCCCTGGAGTTTGTGCCAAGGGTGCTTGTGAGTGTTGATTCAATCTTGTGAATGGAGGTGGAGCTTTTTGAGCTTGTAAGAAAGTCTTGGGCACCCATATCTGTCTAGCATTTGGGATAGCCTTCATTGACCGCCTTGGAACCCAAATAGACATGGTTTGTCTAGATTGATGCCTAGGATACTCCTTCATTGTAATCCTCAACACTGTAGCTCGTTTGGTGCATCTCTGGGATCCTATTTCCAAAGATGAGGGTTATTCACCCTTGCGTACCCAGATCTGCTTCATGCCACGAGGTACTCTATATTGTACAGGTTGGTGCTCATGCTTCTTGATCATCAGCCTCACCTGTGCCGTGTGTTGCCCGGCTTGCTTTCCCTGAATCCTCTTTGGAAAAGAAGGGAACTCCTCTTTAACTTCTGCACTTTTGTCAAGAGTGACAATCTTCTGCACCATAGAACTTTGGACAACAATGGCATTGTTATCTTCATGTGGGTTCCTGGAGGGACTAGGATTTGGTGCCTTTTCTAGTGGCCTAAGTGCATGATTTTCTAATTCCATTGTGATGCAGTTTTGGCCTACCCAAGCTTGAAGAAGTACACTTCTTAGGTTGAGGTTGATTGCATGATCATAGATCCAGTCTTGGCCCAAGACAAGAGGTTCGGTAAGATCCTCGTCTTCGCAGACTAGCACTTTGACTGCCATTAGAACCTCTTGAATGTAGAGGGGGAGTTCCACCTCTCCCATGCAAGGGGTTTCCACACCTCCCAATCCTATGAGAAATGCCTCTATAGGATTGACCTTCAATTGCAGTTCTTGGCAGTAAGAAAGTCGAACTGCACTAGTGGATGCTCCTGAGTCAATTAAGGCTCTCACAATCCTTGCACTCTTTCCTTGTCCTACCTCTAGGGTCACAAAGGGTCGTCGATCGAGTATCCTATGGGAATGTTCACCTGAAGCCTCGCACATGGCCATGTGATAACCTAGAGATTCTAGAGTGCTAGGTGTAGGCTGATCTCTACCTTGTCTTCTCCATTTCATTCGTCGGATGCGTTCTAAAGCTTCTGCTTGTGCTTCTTCTCAAATTTGCTTTTCCTCTCCCTTACGTTTCTTTGCAGTATTGAGTCGATTTAACATCTCCTCCGTGAGGGGTTCGTGATATAACTTGACTCTGCATCCACTTATGTAACTTGGTAGAATATCGCCTTCTAGAGTGGCTAATTGAACCGCTCCACTTGTGGAGATCCTATTGATAATCATTGGTCCATAGCCTCTCTTCTCTAACTTCCATGCATGTTGCTTCAAGGTGTAGACTAGGACTAGGTCTCCTGCTTTTAAGCCTTTATCCTTCACATGTGCGTCGAAATATGCTTTTTGCCTTTTCTTGGCTGCATAAATTCTTGCTGCAGCTCTCAATCGTGTTTCACCTAATCGTTCAAGATCAAAGATTCTAGAGCAGAGATCATGGCCTGTCCAGTCATGCTCTTGTGCAACTTTCAATGTAGGTATCAAAAATTCCAATGGTAGCACTGCATTTTGTCCGAATATCATTTGAAAGGGTGTGGCTTGGAGTACAGTTTTATAGGCAACTCTGTATGCCCAAACAACATGGTGTAGCTGTTTGTCCCAATGAGAGCGTTTATTATTAACCAATTTTGTCAATACATTGCATAGAATCTTATTTGTACTCTCAGCCTGTCCATTAACTTGTGGATGATAGGGGGCATACTTCTTATGTATCACCAAGAATTCTTGGAGAAGGTTTTCTATGACTTCATTCAAGAAGTGTGTGCCTCTATCACTCACTAACTCTATTGGCAATCCGTATCTAGTGAACACATTTTCACGTAAGAACTTTGCTATCGTTTGAGCATCGTTCTTCATTGTGGCTTTTACTTCTACCCACTTGGTTAGATAGTTGGTGGCCACAATGATGTATTCAGCATGTGAACCCTTGGTTGGGGGGTTAATCGGACCAACAAAGTCTATTCCCCATTTAGAGAATGCACGTCCACCCATCATAGGCTTCAATGGAATCTCATCTTTACGTATAGGGTACTGAGTTCGCTGACAAACATCACACCTCTTCACATAGGTATGTGCATCCATGTGAAGTGTGGGCCACCAAACACCTGCAAAAGGTGTCCTCTTGCCACACCTTGGTGGGCAGTTTCCAAGATCTTAAGATATTCGCTCTCATGGACACAGAATCTAAGATACCCATCTTTTCCTTGCCTGTATAGATTATCTCCAATGAGAGTATAATCTAAAGCTTCTTGTTCTAAGCTTCTTTGTCTGGCCACTGTTATCTCCTGAGAGAATGTTTTCGTTCTCAGGAAGGCTACTAATGGTTCACTCCAATCTGGCACTAAAGACACTTGATAAAGAGTGGCATGTTCCACAAGCAGTCTAGTGCTACAGATTGAGCATTCCTTGCACATCCTATGGAAATCTGCTTCCATAGTCGGCTAGTGCACTCCGAGTCTCTTTAGTGTTTGTAAAGTTCTTTGTCTCAAGTAGTGTTGCTCTATGGCATCAACATGTGCTAATTGCAACCATTTTGCATACTCATCCTCTTCCACACAACAAGATAATATTCCTTGATCCGTGTACTTGTACATACTCCCTACCATGATATGGTACTTTTGGGCCCTTACTACCTCCCTATCTTGAGTGTTGACTACTGAATGTTTAGGCCCATATGTTAGTACTGGCACTAAGGTCTTGGCCCATTGTGGTACAACTTCCAAATTAAACAAGTACGCATCTGGAAGGTCATCTGATACTCCTTGTGGGGCCTCTCTGGAAGTGAGCCTTGAGAGGTGATCTGCTCTCAAGTGAGTCTTGCCCTTCCTCACCACTACCTCAAAATCATATTCCATTAGTAAGAGGAACCATCTTACTAATCCACCTGTATTGCATGGCTTGTTTACCAAGTAAAGTAGAGCTTGATGATCAGTAAAAAATTTAAACTTATTTGCAAGCAAATAGTGTCTAAATTTTTTAACTGCATATATCATGCCTAATCCTTCTCTCTCAGTAGTGGTATAATTTTGTTCAGCTGCATTTAAATGTCTACTAGCATAGGCAATTGGAAGGTCCATATTACCTTCACTGGTAGGTTGAAAGTACACACCCAATAGCATAATTGGATGCATCCACATGGACATGGAATGACTTGTTGCAATATGGTGTAGTCATGATTGGTGCTGAACACAATCGCCGTTTAAGCTCATTGAAAGATTTTCACATTCATCAGTCCACTCAAAGTTAGTCAAAAGTCCGTACAAAGGCTTTGCAATGATGGCATACATGTGTATAAAACATCGGTAATAACCACAATGCCCCATGAAAGCTTGCACTTCCTTGACATTCCTTGGCCTAGGTAGTTCTGTGATAGCTCTCACTTTCTCTTCGTCAGTGGATATGCCGCTCTTTGACACTATGTGTCCTAGAATCTTGCCTTGCCTGACCATGAAAACACACTTTTTTGGGTTCAAGCAGACTTGATATTCTCTACATTTATCAAAGATTTGTCTGAGTTCAGGTATATGGGTCTATCTAATGTTGGAATGAGCACAAAGATCATCAACATAGACTTCCATCTTCCTTAAGAACTCTTTAAATACATGGCACTAGTCTTTGGAAGGTTGCAAGAGCATTGGTAAGCCCAAATGGCATTACCCGAAAAGAAAATATGCCCCACTCCATGGCAAAAGCCATCTTATGCTGATCTTCTGGTGCAATGGCCACTTAATTGTAACCAGAGAACCCATCCAAGAAGCTGTACACTTCCTTGCTTGCTACCCTTTCTAATAGATGCCGTGTGATAAGAAGCGGATAACTATCTCTGATAGTGGCTGCGTTAACCTTCTTCAAGTTAATGCATACATGTAGTTTTCCATTCTTTTTGGGCACCACTACAATGGGGGATACCCATTCAGTGTGCTCGATTTCATAGATAAATCCAGCTTCCACCAAGCGATCTATCTCTTCTTTGATCTTGGAAGCATAGTTGTCATTATATGTGTATGGCTTCTGTTTAGAGGGTCTGGCATCTGAGGTCATGGGGATCGTATGTGAGCATATGTCAGGGTCTACACCTTTCAGGTCCATGTAACTCCAAGAAAAAACATTTCTATATTCTCTTAGCAAGGCTACCAACTCTTGCTCCTCCTCCTTCATTTAGGTCATGTCCTATGTATGTGCATTGCTCTTCACCTTCCTCTATGGTCACTATGACTTTCTTTGTAGTTTCTTTGTTATCATAGGCCTCTCCTATGACTGCTTCCCGTTTGGGCATTCTTACCATGACTCTCTTATCTTAAACTTCATACTTCTTGAAATTTTCAGGGACCTCAAACAAAGATTCTTCTTCCTCTGGTGTGATTTCTCTCTTCTTCCTCTTCTTACCTTTGTTCTTAGTGGTCACTCGTGTGGTTAGTCTCACCTCATTCATAATTTCTTCATGTCTCTGAGGGTGAGCTTATACTTCATAGAAATATTCCTCATCTGATGCAAAGGTGGGTCCATAATGATTGACTCTAGATCAGAGTCGCTTGCATCCTCCAATACATCAGTGCTAGGTTCACATTCTTCAATAACTGGATCACACATGATTGGCTCTATTGTGAAGACTAAAATTTCATAGCCATCCTCGTCACAATGAGGAGTCCATTGCTCTTCATTGATGGCTATATCCATAGTTTCTAAGAATTCTGCCCAACCATGAGGCTCAAACTCTTCATCGAGAAATACTACCGGTGCATAGGTTGGGTCTTGTATTGGCCTATGCGCTTCCTTCACACCAATCTCTCTTGCCTTCTCCCTTTTCTCTTCCTCTTCTGCCACTTACACATCCATAAGTGAGTGTCTTCATGCATCCATGAGGATCCTGATCCTATGGAATGCACTGACACTGTATCATCTGCAGCTCTGTGGATGGGATTCCATTGAATGGGGGGCACGTCTCTATGAGAGAAATCTTTGAGATTCACTTTGGTTGTGACACCCAAGTGTTGCAGATACAAAGAATTTGTCCCCCAATCATGCACTACTTGCAATTGCGTCAAGAAGGGTCTTCCCATAATCATCTCGTAGGCATGATTCTTGCCAACGTCACATATAGCAAAAGTACGTTCAAACTCTACACCACAAGTGGTGAGAGTTATTCCTTCTAGTAGCCCTAAGGGTCTCTCAATGTGACCATCGGCCATTTGCAACTTCATTCTTGTTGGTCTGAGTGCTGGCTTGCCCCAACGTTTCCATAAGGAAGTGGTAGCAATTGAACTCCTGCACCTGAGTCCAAAATGGCCTTGGTTGTGTAACGCTGATGAGTGATAGGGAGATAGGTGTTTCCTTCTTCTCCTTTGCTCATGTCTCCTATCTTGTCCAAAGGTATTTTTGGTACTGTTCTATGAGATCCTACCTAGGAACGAGGTTTTGACATGTCTGGCACTTGCTTGACTACATGTTTCCACAATTCAGGCTTAACCTTGAGTAGCTCTTCTAAAGTGAGATTGCACTACACTTTAGTATTCTTCACTACCTCTGTGTTCCTGGGTATGATTGAGTCTTCGTTTCTTATCATGACTGTGGGTGCTCTCATGGAAGTGGACTTAGCCTCCCATGGATCTATGAAATGGGGTAGTTCCTATAGGGAATTAAACTCAAAATCTAATCTCTCTTGAGATTGGGCACTCTCATGCTCTCCATAAATGGAAGGAAGGTCTTGTGGGAGTTGATCATGGGTGTCATCCACAAGTTCAATGGGAGGAGGAACTTCACTCTCTTTAGCCCGTTTCTCTTCTTGAATCTCTCGCAAGAATTTTGGTGAGTACGAATTCATAGAAGCAGAGGTGTCTGGTTCAGTGGAGTTAGGCACATAAGCTTCCTTGGGAGGAATGCTTATTCTATCACTTGTCCTCTCCTTAGCCTGGGAGTTGGCTCCTTTTCCTGAATTTGCAATTATCATCTCCAATCTATCTAACATACCATCAAATGCAATGGTGTTCTAGTGGAGCTAGAGCAATTGAAGAGGCGACTGACCTCAAACATGGCTTGAGCCAATTCCACCATCTTCGCACACAATTTGGTTACTGGCTACTAGGATTCACTTGGGGTTGAGCCATAATGGGACATACACTCGCCATATGGTCACCTCCACAAGTATAGTATTGTTTTCCTGGCGTAAATCTTGGAATTTGCTTGCTAGAGACTCCTAATTTCTGAGCTACCTTCTCTGCTAGATCCTCAATCGACGTGGATTGTAAGGAAGCGAGGCTCATAGAACTATCAGAGTCTTTATAGATCTTTGAGAGCTCTAATTCCTCCCCTAGATTATCCTCAATGTCTATGCACATGCGTACACATTCTTCTATGGATCTAGGGTCCTTCAAGTACACATATGATCTCAGCTTGGTACTTAACAATCCATCTAGAAATAAGGCCACTTGTTTGGATGGAGTGGGTAACTTTGGAATAGGGCATCTCTCTAGGTATTGCCTAAACCTTCTTCCTACGAGCCTCACTGTCTCTTGAGGTGTTTGCTTAAAGCTGTATATTAGGGAGGATGTGTTATGCCTAATACCACTCTTGGAAAACTCAATGATGAATGCTTCAAGCAGTTGATCTATACTTCTGTACTCATCCTGGTGAAGTGGTTGAAACCAAGTCAATGCAGTGTTCTTGAGTGTTAGGCCAAAAGCATTGTATTGAGTGAACAAGTCTTCCACTTGTTCAACTCTCAAAACTTGCCTAAACTCTGCTACATGGTCATACGGGTCTCCTGTGCCATCAACACAAATCTTCATGGACTTAACCAATTGTGTGGGTCTTAATGTTCTAGCATGTTCTCTAGCCCTTGGCAAAGGGAATTTGTCTGTATTTCTTGGATTCCTTGGATCCCTATGTCTCTCCCTGTCCATCCTATCAGTCTCTGTCCTCGTTCTCTCTCTTCCAAGTGGATTAGCAAAGCTCACTCGAGTCTATCTCTACTCTTCTCTCTTTGTGTTTCATGAGCCTAAGATGTTCCAGCTCCTGGGTGACCATAAGACACAGTGGATCGAGGTTGGGGGAAAAAAAATTCATCCTTCCAAGTGTATGCATGTCTTCCATGTTCTGAGACCACAAAGATCCTCTCTGAAGCATCATCTAAGTAGGTTACTTTGCCTGAGCTATCAGGATCTTTGAATTCATAAATGGTAAGAGCTCCTAATTCATTAGGCTTCTCAGTATTATACCTCCAAAAAGCCTAATCCGTCTCTCGATTCAAGAGCAAATCTATGCTCCTATTATCCTGGGGAACCCACTCTGGAGTGATTATTCTCGTCAGAACCAACTTGCCTCGAGGGGTTGGCCCCTTTCCTAAGTTCCCTTGCTCTATGTCTCCTACTTCGACCTCTGGGATTATGTTGCCAAATTCATCTGTTCCTTTTGGTTGACTAGTGACCACATACATTGTTCCTTCTTTATCAATGTAATAACCATTTTCAAACTTGACTACTGGGTGTTCCAGTCCAATGGGCTGATTCGGGTTTTTAATTAGGACAACAGATCTTCTCAGACCATCCTCATAGATGCATGCACCTATGCGTTTGGTTAGGATATATTCCAATTGAGTCTTGTAGGGACCTTTAGGTCGTTCTAGGTATGCCACTCTTGAGCTACCTATAGGTCTTTCCATGTTATAAGACATCTTAGAGTCACTAGTTTCTGAGTCTAGAGCGTAGGGGTAATCACTCAATTGTTGGGCCCAAGATCTGGCTGTCTGTGTTTGGTTGACACTAGCCTCAGATGATCTAATACTCTGACGGTCTCTCCCTAAGTGTCTTCCTGATCTAAGGTTCATATGCCCTTCCAATTAACCCAATGATCCTTGTACAACCACGTTGCAGATTCTTTGATACCAATCACTTGTTCCTTCCAACCTCAAGTTGCTTCTCCTTGCTATGCTTGTCTGCCCAAGAAGCGCATTCCCAAGCCTGCACACAATGGCACTTGCTTTGCTTTCTTCAAAAGCTCTCGATGATCCTCTAAAAATTCCAAGTTTAGCTCAAGTTTTTACCTTCAATTTGACAGACAATTTATTTCAGACACTTTTGATGACCCTTGTTCCCCCTTTTGTATTGCCAAAAAAATTTCTCTAGAGCTCCCTTGGTGTGTCTAGCCCTCAGAGGGTCAAATTCAAAATACCCTATCTGAAAATCAATGCTTTATTCTTATAAAAAATAGTTGAGGTCGTGTAGTATTCACCACGAGCTTTTCGACAAGCCCTCAAGCTCAAAAAACAGATTTCATATGAAAAAGTTATGACAGTTCAGGGTTTAGGGGGTTAAACAGACAAACAGAACCTTTCAAGAGTTTAGTGCATTTTTCTAAGGCCTTTGTAATGGCATAGGTGATTGAATATGCAAATATGCCCAATTTTTAGCCCAAATTTTCAAAAAATTACCCCTCTATCTTTTTGCCAAAAATGTTTGTCTATCGCGATAGACACTAGCTGTCGTGTGGGCCTGTCTATCGCGATAGATGGTGTCTGTCGCGATAGTCGGGGTCTATCATGGGGTCCTGTCTGTCACGATAGACGGTGTCTGTCGCGATAGACGGTGTCTGTCGTGATAGACGAGGTCTATCGTCCATCGTGGTTTGGTCTGTTGCAATAGACGAGGTCTATTGTCCGTCCTGGTTTGGTCTATCGTGATAGACGGTGTCTATCATGATAGACTGAGTCTGCCATCTATCGTGGGCCTCTGTCTGTCACAATAGATGGGTGTCTGTCGCGATAGACTTAGTCTGTCGTCTGTCGTGGTTTTGGTATGTTGTGATAGACGGTGTCTTTCACGATAGACGGTCTCTATCATGGGTTCCTGTCTGTTGCAATAGACAGGTGTCTGTCGCAATAGACGGGTGTCTGTCATTTGTCGTGGGCCTGTCTGTCATGATAGACGGTGTCTATTGCGATAGACGGTGTCTGTCGCGATAGACGGTGTCTATCACGATAGACGGCCTCTATCGTGGGGTGCTGTCTGTCGCGATAGACGGTGTCTGTCGCGATAGACATTATCTGTCATGATAGACTGAAAAAATGCAAATTTTTTAGAATTTTTTAGTGATTTGGAGTGCTCTCATGGTGTAGGTTATCGTGCCAAACATGCATTCAAAAAATATTAAGTTTTTCTGTCTATCGTGATAGACAGAGGTCGTCGTCCCAGGACCTGTGTAGAGTTCTATCATACCTACGCAAGCTGCTGGAGATGGTGGTACAACTAGATCCTACAGCAAAAGCTCAAAAAACACACAAGAGCTGATAGCATGCAAGCTCTCTCTCGCTCTCTCTCACAAGTGAAATGAGGGAAATGAGGTGGGGAGTGGAATATGACCAAAAACTGAAATTTTAGTGAAGATGGAGATGGAGGTGGGAGATGGTGAGGATGATGATGGTGATGATGGTGATGCAAAAAGAAGCAAAAATGAAGAAAAATAAGGAAAAGGAAGGATATTACCTATGACTCCAATGTCTCAACTCTACGTCTTACCATCACACGCTTGTCCTCGAAGCTCTCTCCATGGCAACGGCGCCAAATTTGGTGTCACTCTAGCACAATGGCAAGTACCAACGTGAGGAGATCCACCTCATAATTGTCAATCCGTGGAGACGTGAGCACTAGTATGAAGACTATGAGCAAGTGATGGCACAAGTATGTGAGTGAGAAGCACACAAACATGCACACACATACACACACACACACACACAAGGCAAGAACAAGGAGAGGAACAATGGAGTTCTTAGCATTATTCAAAAAGTCTCTTGCATAAGCTCAATTCACGAACAATCTAACTCCCAAAATGAGCTCTCTAGCTCTTTTTATAGTTTTTTGACTAGCTTTGGCCTTGTCCAGACCTAGTGTCCGACCTAGTTAAAAATTAGGTTCTCGAGCCTATTTGAGGGCTCAAACGGAGTGTTAAAATTATGAAAATTGGTACGTAGCTAATTCTAATACTCCTCAAGCTCGAGGACTCCTCGGCTTGAACAAAATGGAGTCTATTCTACCAAAAATGTGTTTTACAATGTGTGTGTAGTGATGAAAATCACTTGAGTTGGAAATTGTTTATGAAAAAAATGATTGGGCCTTGTTGCCGTATTGTGCATGACTGTTCCTTTGTGCATGTATGCTCTTCTTATGCCATGTATGCCAACAAACACCTTAATCAAATCATTGGAAAAATGTATGGCATGATCTGAAACAATTTCTAAGGGTAACCCGAAGTGAGGAAAAAGTTCCCGATTCAAGAGTCTAGCAATCGTAATGGAAGTATCAATTTCCAAAGCCCATGATTCTACCCAAGATGTAGCATAGTCAATATAGGTTAATATGTATCAATTGTGAGTAGACACGATCGATGGTGTGATGAGACTAATAAACTCTAATCCTTATTTCTAGAAAGGTTCAAGATTCATCACACGATATAAGGGAAAAAGGTAACACAATATTGGCTGACCTATTCTCTAATATGGATCATAGGATAAAGTGTACCAATGGATGTCTTGATGCATAGTAGGCCACTACAAGACACTCTATAGGACTTTCTTTAAGTTGAGATTGGCATAAAAATACCCTCTTGTCGAGTGTGTATAAGCACATATAGGACTACCTATACTTCTTGTGTTGGGACATACTAGAGTGAGGCTCTAGATAGGTATTGATAATATAAATGACCAACATACTAAGCCATTTTCTTTCAAGTAGTTGGGGACATACTATTCGGTGGTATGCTAGTGGCAAAAAATGTGTAGAGTGTGTTATGATAAGAATCGACCAAATTCTAGTGGACCTCATGGTCATCTGGCTATATTGTATAGATAGAAGGTCATGAAAGGATCCATCGATGCCAGTTGGAGCTTCTCTAGAGTCTATCCATGACAAAAAAGTCAACAATAATGTAGGAAGAACTAGGGCAACGTATTACATTGTAGTTGAATTCTTGTAATAGAATAACCCAATGAGCCAAGAGGCCTACAAGGTTCTACTATTTAACTAGATATGTGATGTGCGAATTCTAGAGTCTATCCATGACAAAAAAGTCAACAATAATGTAGGAAGAACTAGGGCAACGTATTACATTGTAGTTGAATTCTTGTAATAGAATAACCCAATGAGCCAAGAGGCCTACAAGGTTCTACTATTTAACTAGATATGTGATGTGCGAATTGAATCCAGCTAAGAGTATGATGGGCTAACCAATTACCCCAAAAGCCATGATTGAGGATTGTTTCCTAATCTTCTCATTTGGGGTGTGGTTGGAACATCTCCATCCTCATTGACCATGCTGGATAGTTCTCTCTATCCAATTTCTCTATCTGAAGAGAATCTCCCATACCTTCTTCACATGTGTATTAAATTCTTCAACCTTTATAAGAAATAAGTGTACCTTTGCTTCGAATGAAGTTCTTTCTGTCTTCCTTGATATCTTCTGACTTCCTTCTCAAGCTTTACTTTCAAGCTTTCACCTTTTGTATCTTCAAATGTTGAATTCTTTATAACTACAGTAGTCGGGGTCCTCCTTTCTTCAATTTTGATGCTTCTTGCTCTGACACCACTGATGGAGAGTGTTAATCTCCAAAAGAACAAGTTATCCTTGAATTTAGAGCACCTCTATATCAAGAATAACTTAAAACCTTCACCAATTTAGAGGATCAATACTCAACTACCAAAATCTTGAACAAACTGTGAAGAAGATGTCTACACATCTTTAACAATTGTTTAAATCGGGCGCAACTTTTCTTCATTACTGAAAAGTTTTACATCTGGATGAGAGAGCTATCTTACTCACTTCACAAGTATCTAATGACTTCTAATTCTCTCCAATTCTTGTCCTCTCACACTCTGTCATATTTGCCCCTAAATTTTTCCTTGTATATATAGAAAAATATGTACAAGCTCATAACCATACAAAAGTATCAGTGAGCTAACTCTAAGTTAATGCACATATGTATACATATCTTCATTCTCTGAACATACTTGATCTTTTCTTCAATCCTTGACTTCAAAACTTCAATTGTTGATTGTCTTGCACCAACACCAACTAGGGAGGAGCTTGTAGATTTAAAGATTTGGATGAAGAAGGATGCTCAAGCAAGGAGCATAATTTACATGGCAGTGAATGATTATTTGCTTTCTCATATCACAGGACTTGAAAGTGCAAGTGACATATGGAGTGCTTTGGAAGAGCATTTTCAAATTACAACCAAGTCAATGAAAGCATCATTATGGGAAAAGTTTACTACATTCAAGAAGATGACTTCACAATCAATATCTCATTATGTGACAAAGATGAAAGACATTGCTGATTCTTTAGGTGTAGTTGATGAAGATATTGAAGAAGACAAGTTGGTAAGGCAAATACTCACAGGTTTAAGAGGAGATGAGAAGTGGAAGCCTTTTATATTGTCTACAGAACTTTCATTAGATCATTTCACTCCCGATTTGAATCAATTGTTAGGACATATGCTAACTTTTGAGAATGATATCAAAGGAGATGTTGATAAGAGTGTAGGCCATGCAATGTATTCTAAAGACAAGAAGAAAGCTAACAAAAGAAAGCAACAATCAGTTGAAGATGAAGGTACTCCAAGTCAAGAAAACTTTCTAAGAGGAAGAGGAAATTGCAGAAGTAGAGGAAAAGGCAGAAATAACAAACATAATGCTAGAGCTTGTTGGATATGTGGTAAGACCAATCATCTATCTCATGAATGTTGGCATAATAATCAAAGCAATGGTAATTTTAATCACAATTTTAATCAAAGAGGAAGAGGTGACAGATATCAGAGAGGAAATTTCAGAGGTAGAGGTGGTAGGAATTTCTTTGGAAGAAGTGGAGGAAGAAACTTCCAAAATCAATCTTATAATAACACCTACTACAATTATGCATCAGATCAGAAAGAAGATTCAACTCTCATTATGAATGCAACATGTGAAGCCTCACATGAGGACTTGAGAATATTCTATATTGACTTAGGATGTAGCAATCATCTGAGTGGAAACATTGCTTTGATGACTGATCTAGATCATAAGGCAATCAATCACACAGTTCAAACAGGTGACAATACAAAGCACAAAGTGAAATACATTCAAACACTATCATGCTTATGCAGAACGAAATAGGGGACAAAAATTGAAGAGGTTAAGATGAGATGGAGGGGGAGAGTATTTTTCAAATGAATTCAGTGATTACTTGTGTAATGCAGGTATAAAGAGAGAGGTTTCTTGCAGGTACTCTCCTCAACAAAATGGGGTAGCAGAGAGAAGGAATAGAACTCTTGTTGAGTTTGAAAGATCAATGATGAAGGAGAAAAATTGTCCAAATTATTTGTGGGATGAGGTTGTAAACACAGCCACATACTTGGTCAATAGGCTACCATGTAAAGCTTTCCAGGGTATGACACCATATGAAGCTTGGTGGGGTAAGAGACCTACCTTGGATCATTGCAAAGTATTTGGATGTTTGGCTTATGCATATGTGCCATATCATTTGAGGCATAAATTAGAGCCTAAAGCAGAAAAGTATGTGTTCATTGGCTATGATGACAAGCAGATGGGTTATAGGTTGTGGAGTCCATCTAGAAAGCAATGTCTTGTGTCTAAGGATGCCACATTTGATGAGCAAGGTACTTGGTATGCAGGTACACTTAATGTTCATGTAGATGATGAAGAAATTTTGAATTAAAAGAAAGGTAAATCAAAGGTTCAAATATGTGATGAACAAGAGAGTAATGAAGGACAAGTTGAACTAGACGAAAGGCCAAGGTTTGATCCAGAATATGATGAACCAAAAACTTCAAGAAGTGGAGAACTCAGAAGGTCATCTAGGCACAAATGGCAACCTACAAGGTATAGCTATGATACTTCATTCTTGATTACTAAAGATTATGCTTATATGATAAAAAAAAGGAGAGTGTTAATCTCCTAAAGACAAGCTATCCTTGATGTTAGACCACCTCTATATCAAGAATAACTCTAAACTTCAACCAATTTTGGAAGACAAGTGCCAAACTATCAAGAATTTAGCTAACTGTGTAGAAAGTCATTTCACAGAAAAGTCCCCTGCACATTACTCACTCATTAACTGATCAAATGTGTAAATTTTCTAATGAAACTTTGTACAAGGTGTCGGGTTGTGCACCTCCTCCAAGTTAAAACATCTCAAAATGTTCAGTAGATTATGAGAAAACTACCTATGTCTGAAATTGCCTTCTTGTAGAGTCGACTTTGACACCTGCAACTTCTAACACATAGTTCTCCCAAAATAGAACCGGTTTAAGCAAATGCTTTTAGCCATAGATGGCTTACCTTCCAGCTTAGATTTTGACTCCTCATTACTATAGAATTAGGTGCCTGCAAAAGGATTTCTGATATAATCAAAAACAGAAGGAGAAATGGAGAAAAGATCGACGTGCAATTCTCTAAAAATTCTTTCTATTCAACTCATCATACATCTGATGGATGATTCACTCAATACTCATGATCTACTCCTTTCTATCTCATCTATACTTCATCTCTCTCACCTAATATGACCATATACACGTGTATATATATATATATATATATATATATATATATATATATATATATATATATATATATATATATATATATATATATATATATATATATATATATATATATATATATATATATATATATATATGAGTATTGACTTGTCATTACTTCAAGTATTTTGAAGTATTTACAAAACTAATACACTTGTTTTTATAGAACTTTTCTTCCTGAACCTTCACTTCACTTCATGAACTTAGACTTTAACCTTTCCTTCATGTCTTCATTTCTAAGCTTCATATAATCACCAATTGTTGATCGTCTTGCTCCAACAACTCCCCCTCAATCATCAATTGTGATTACATGCATCTTCTTTATTCGTGCCATATCTTTAAACCTCTGCAACTTTGGTCCATCCAAACTATTTGTCATCATATCTGCAAGTTGATCCTTTGTAGGAGTATGTATGACCTATTTCTTTATTGACAACCTTCTCTCTCAAAAAAAAATGATATTGAATCTCAATATGTTTAGTTCTAGCATGAAACAGAGGATTAGCTGCCAAATATAAAGAACTCATATTGTCTCCACAAATGATAGGAGTACTTTGAATGATATCAAAACTCTTCATAAGAGTCTTTAGCCATATGACTTCCTTTGCAGCTTCTACCATACCTTTGTACTCTACTTCGCTAGATGATAAAGCAACTATATGTTGCTTCTTAGAGCACCATGAAATTAACTTATCTCCCACATAGCACAAATATCCATGTGTTGATCTTCTATCATCAAAGTTACCTGCCCAATCTGCATCACTATATATCTTGATTCTTGTATCTGAAGTAACTCCATAGTACAAACCTTCTTTAAGTGTGCCCTTGATGTACCTAAGTAGTCTTTGTCCTACAATCCAATGTTCCTTTCTAGGACAATGTATGAATTGAGATGAAACTCCAATTGCATATGATAAGTTAGGCCTTGTTAATGTAGCATAAATCAAGCTACCCACCAAACTCTGATAAAGCTTCATGTCTTTGAACTCTTCTCCTCTATATCTACTCAATCTATGATTCACCTCCATTGGAGTTGGTGCTATCCTGCAATCTTCCATTTCAAATTTGGTTAGCAAATTCTTCAAGTATCTTTGTTGAGTTACATATACTCCATGTTGAGTATATGAAATCTCCATTTCCAAGAAGAATGAAAGATTTCCCAAGTCACTGATTTTGAATTCTTTCTCCATATGTGTATGCCTTTTTCATCTATTCTTGTAAGTATTATGTAATCTACATAAATAGAAACATAAATAAATCCATCCTCACTTGCTTTGACTAGCAAGCTACTATCTGCCTTAGATGTTTGAAACCCAAGTTCCTTCAAGAACTTTACAAGCCTATAATTCCATGCCCTTGGGGCCTGCATCAAACCATACAAAGCTCTTTTGAGCTTACGCACATGATCTGAATACACTTGATCTTTGAAACCATCTGGTTGCTCCATGTAGACTTCATCTGAAATATAACCATTCAAAAATGCATTCTTCACATCTAATTGAGATAATTCCAACCTTTGCAAGCAGCAATTGCTATGAGAGTCCTTATGGTTGTCATCTTTGCAACAGGACTATAAGTTTCATCATAGTCTACACCATATGTTTGTGCATATCCTTTTACAACAAGCCTGGCTTTGTACCTAGATACACTTCCATCTACAAACCTTTTTGTTTTGTAGACCCACTTACATCCAATGAACTTTTGACTATTTGGTTTAGGAACCAAATCCCATTTTCCATTCTCCATTAATGAGATCTGGAGATTGGAGACTTCTACCCATGACTTTTTCAAGTCACTTTATATAAGTGTTACATTCAAATTTGAATTTGAATTCCACTTTTGGCTCTCTCTAAAAGTATTCCTTCAATGTAGGAAATATTCCCTCAATGAATTAGTTACTTTTCTAACTAACAAATCCACGAGTTTTTGGTAGGTGATTACAAATATTCTCTCAAGTCAAAAGAAATGACTTTTACACATGGTAAAGGTGAACAATCTTTCTAGCAATGGTTTCCATGGAACTTCATATCTTTATGAACCTCAAGCCAAATGTGTGGGCTTGGACTTTGCACCAACACTCATGAAGACTCTTTTCTGAACTGCTTGAATCTCCATCAACATCTTCAAATCCTGCACATGTTTTACTACTAGCAGAAAGCTTTTCTTTACCTTTCTTGGATGTATTTGATGAATTTGCTAGACTGAAATTTCCACTCAATCTTCCACTCCATGGATTTGAGTTGGAACTATTGCTTGGTGATGGATGTGGTCCACTCAAAGCTTGAGATTTTGCACTTGATTTTTTTGCATTTTCTTTGTCATTTGGTTCAAGATTCAGTCCTTCTTTGGCATCTGTAAACTTCTCTTCAGGTGTAACTTGATGTACAGCAGCAGTTGGAGTTATGTTCATGATGTATACAGCAGTATGAACAACTTCCACCCAATAACAATGAGGCATGTTCTTCTTAGCCATCAAGGCTCTTGCTATTTCTGCAATATGTCTATTTTTATGTTAAGCAACGCCATTCTATTATGATGTGTACGTGCATGAAAACTGATGTCGACTTCCATGACCTTTTAGAAAATTGCTGAAGTCATTTGACATGTATTCACCTCCTCCATCAGACCTTAATGTCTGAATATACTTTCTTGTCTGCTTTTCCACCATAGCCTTAAAATTTTGGAAGTGAGTGAACACATCACTCTTCTCTTTCATGAAATATACCCATAATTTTCGTGTATGGTCATCAATGAAAGTAACATAAAAATTGCAACCGCCCATAGATGTGGTCTTTATAGGACCCCAAACATCTGTATGTACTATTTCTAGCACATTCTCAGTAACATGATTGTCATGCAGAAATGATGATCATGATTGTTTTACCAAATTGACATGATGCACATACCTTTTGCATTTCTACAACCTTGAAATTCAGTAGTCCATTGAGAATCTCCTTTGACTGCATCAATTTTAGCCTTTGCAGATTTGCATGTCCAATTCATTTGTGTCAGATCTCTATATCAGCAATAACTCCTACACCTTTTGCAAACATGGCTCCATTCATTTCAGGAATTTTCACATTTAAGGTGAACATCCTACCCAATTTGTTTCCTTTGGCAATCAATCCTCCACCCTGTTTGTACTCTTCTACATATAACCCATCAGCATTGAACCTAACTTGTAATCCCTTTACGTCCTCCATAGATAGTTTTATATTTCTTGTATGCTCGATAGGATGTGATGTGCCATCACCTGTTTCAACATATCTAGGAACTGGCAATTTCTGCAAACTACTAAACCATTCCGCATGATTGGTCATGTGATTTGAAGCACCTGAATCAACATACCAGACATTACCATTCGATTTTGAATTATCAACAGACATCGTATTCATCATATGATGTTGAACCATGAACAGCTTCTCAGAATCATCTGCACTTGTGGATGCATAGTTGTTTTGTTGCCTTCTGTTATTTTGATTCTTCAATGTGCAATCACGTTCAAAGTGTCCAAGTTTACCACAATTCTAGCATCCTTTACTGTCATTATTTAAATCATTTCTTTGGAAATTTATGTGGCCTCTTTGGATCTCCCTTCCTTGAAATTGTCCTCTTCCTCCTGCATGATTTTGTTGTTGACCTTGGTCTTGGTTATTGTGTCCTCTTCCGCTTCCAAAGCCTCTGCCTCTTCCTCTTCCAAAGTAGAATACCTGCTCAGAACTGGTCTTTTCCTTGGAAGTTTGAATCCTCACCAAGATTCTTTTCTTCAATAATCAGCATAGATACCAGATCATCAAAATTTGGAATATTTTCCCTAGTCTGTATAGAAGTTTTGAACTGCTTATATGTAGCTCCTAAACCACGAAGGCATACCTCCACCTTATCATCATCATCATCCACATTCACTCCAATAGATGTAAGTGACTCACATATGCTTTTGATTTTTAGGGTATAGTCATTTACTGACATGCTCTTTTTCTCCAAGGTATGCAGCTCATTCTTGAGTTGCAATTTGCATGCCTTTGTATTGGTCTCATACAATATGACCAAATTGTTCCAAGCCTCTTTCGGAGTCTTGGCATCCTCTATGTGCCCAATCATGCTATCCTATATGTTAATAGATAGCCAATACATTATCCTTCGTGCTCCTTGATTCCATTATTCATATGCTCTTAACTGGTATGCAGTTTGATTCCTCTCTAGTAACTGCGAAGCATTTTCATTCTCTCCTTCGATGTACATCCAGTGGCCTTTTCCCACCAAGAAATTCGTCATTCTGAATCTCCAAGCATGGAAGTTGTTCTTGTCTAGCTTATCGCTCATAAGCTGACTCATTCCATCTGTATTTGCCATTTCTGCAGCTATTCACAACACTGCAAAACACTACAAGCAGCACTTCTGTTTGAACACTGTCACACTATGAGTGACAATTTCACCTTAGAAAAACACAGTTTCAACACCACAGAATCGCTTGAAATTTTGGATCTGGAATATGTGAGTGTTGTCAAACATGATGCAAGTTACAGTTTCTAAAACTAACCTGGTTTTTCTATGGGCCCCACCTGATGGGCTCAAAATGGAGGTCGAGATGGCTCCAAAACTCTGATCTAACAAAAACGAGTGACCCTACATGGATAACTTCTGAAAATATGGATAACATGTCAAAAACTAACCTGATTTTTCTAAAACTAGCCTGGTTTCTTTGTGGGCCCCACCTTATGAGCTCAAAATGGAGGTCGAGATGGCTCCAAAACTTTGATCTGACAAAAACAAGTGACCCTATATGGATAACATGTCAAGAGGAAGGAGATAAGGAAGAGAGCTCACACACACACACTCTCACAATCAAAGAGAAGCACACACTCAGATTGAGGCAAGGAAGAATGATCTTCTTCTTCTTCTATTACATAAAAAGGAATGTACAAGAATGACCTAAAAACAAGAATACAACTACTGGAATATATAAAGACCAGTACATGAGGAAAAACCTAATGTCTACGAATGAGTGAGCTGGAAAGAAACAAATGTGCCATCACTCTCGATAGATAAATCTAATAAAGCTCAATGAAGTGTCCCTGAAATATACTGGTGTGACCACTATACATGCCAGAGAAGAAGTGATATGTGTCATCCAAGATCATCACATGTTGAGCTTGATATCTCAACAGATGTGCCATGTGTTTAAAGAGTTCTTGAGGAAAAACTTGGAAGTCTATGTTGATGATCTCTATGCTCATTCCAACATTAGACAAGCACATAGCAAAGACTTGATAGGTTATATCATAGGTGAAGAAGAAAAGCCTCAGTTCAGAGATCCTAGTGTTCCAACTAGGATCAGATTTGAAGACTTAGATGAAGAGAGATGCTCAAGCTAGGAGCATTATCTATATGGGAGTTAATGACTACTTGCTACCTGACATTAGAGGTCTTGAAAGTGCAAGTGATATATTTTATTGCTTTGGAGGAGCATTTCCAAAACACCACAAAATCAAGGAAGGCATCCTTGTGGGCAGAGTTTACCGCATTCAAGAAGAAGGCCTCTCAATCCATTTCAGATTATGTAACAAGGATGAAGGACATTGCAGATGCATTAGGAGAAGTTGATGAAGATATTGAGGAGGATAAATTGGTAAGGCAAATCCTCACAGGTTTGAGAGGTGATGACAAATGGAAATCATTCATTTTGTCTACGTAATTATCACTGGATCATTTTACTCCTGATATGAATCAGTTGCTAGGACACATGCTAACCGTTGAGCAAGATGTCAAAGGTGAAAGCGATAAGAGTGCAGGTCAAGCAATGTATTCAAAGGATAAAAAGAAGAATAGCAAAGGAAAGCAACTAGCAAACGAAGATGAAGGTACAACTAACCAAGCTAACTTCCTAAGAGGAAGAGGAGGTGGCAAAGGTAGAGGAAGAGGCAAAAGTAATAAAGATGGAGTAAAAGCTTGCTGGATTTGTGGTAACACAAATCACTTATCTCATGATTGTTGGCATAATACTCAGAATAATGGTGGATATAATTAGAACTTTAATTCAAGAGGAAGAGGTGGCAAAAATCAAAGAGGTAATTTCAGAGGAAGAGGTAGTAGAGGTTATTTTGGAAGAAGTGCAGGTAGAGGATTCCAAAGCCAACAATACAACAATACCTACTACAATTATGATTCAGATTAGAAGGAGGATTCAACATTGATTATGAATGCAACTTGTGAAAGACAAAGTGAAGACCAAAGAGTCTTCTACATTGACTCAGGGTGTAGCAATCACTTGAGTGGCAACATAGCATTGATAACTGATTTGGAAAATAAGGTAACTAATCATGTAGTTCAAACAGGTGATAATACAAAGCACAATGTGAAGTCAATTGGAACAGTGAAAGCCAAGGATGGAAGTACTCTCTTGAGTAAGGTTTTGTATGTTCCTACAATTTCAAAGAATCTGATAAGTGTAGGACAAATTGTTGAAAAAGATTATGAAGTTAGGTTCACTAATGAAGGAGTTTTTGTGGAAGACCCTAGCAATGGGTATAAACAAATTGTTTCAGGGAAGAAAGAAGGAAGATTGTTCACATTGAAGATTCAAGGTAATGTTGGTCATGCCTTGTCAACCTATGGAGGACATAAGATCTCAGAGTTAGATCTTTGGCACAAAAGGCTTGGACATTTTAATGAAAGAGGTATTAAAGATATGGTTAACAATGGTTCAGTGCTTGGATTGCCTAATGTTGCAGGTCAAGATATGACATACAAGTGTGAGGCATGTCAAATAGGTAAGGCTCATAAGCAAACTTATTCCAATCATGGTTTTATGTATTCAGAGAAGCTTGAGTTGGTACACCAAGATGTGTGGGGACCATCAAAGGATTTTAGTATCAATGGTTCAAGGTATTATGTAATTTATGTTAATGATGCTACCAGATGGATCACTAGCTATGTGATCAAAGATAAATCAGAGATTGTTGCTCTAGCACAATGGTGAGAACCACGTTAAGAAGATCCACCTCCTTAATGTCAATTCGCAAAAGAGATAGGAGTGATATGAAGATCGTGAACGTGAGATGAAGTGAGAGTGAAGGTGAGAAGCATAGAGATGCACACACACATACACACACACAATGAAGAGACAGACAAGACACAATGGAAGGTAGCAAATCAACTCTATTGCTCAAGATCTCAATTAGAAGCTCAAAATAGCTCTAAGCTCACACCAACTAACATCAAAAATGAGCTCTCTAGCTCTTTTTATAGATTCTAGACTAGTTTTGACCGGTTTCACATCTAATGACCGCATAGTTAAAAAATAGGTTCTAAGCACTATTTGAAAGGGTAAACGGTATCTTAAAATAACCAAAATTGGTATGCTCATTCTACCTAAGCTCCTCAAGTTCGAGGACTCCTCAGCTTGCACAAAATGGAGCAATAAATTACAAAAAGGGTTTTTTCTATGTTACATATGTTACAAAAGTGATAAAAATCACTGTTGGAGGTTTTCGAAAAGTATTTTGAAATATATTTGTTTGAAAAAATGATTCGACTGGCTCTCGGCTACTTCGTTTCGTTGTGCTCAGTCTTCACATGCTTCCACGGCTTTTATGCCTTTGGCTACTGCTAACACCCCCCTCCCTCTCACTTCTGTCGTCTTCGACAGAACCTTGTTGTGAGGTCTGTTGGATATAATTCTGGATTAATTCCTGAGCGAGGGTGTGTGCTGCACAGCTAAGAAGAGCACAAGGTAGAGAAAAAGATGGGCCCCAAAAATTTTCCAATTTGGACACTTTATCTTTGTATCATAATCCTGTTGTAATATATTTTCCGATGTAAATGCACTAGAGGAGTCCTCTAGATGCATCCTCACAGAAGATTAGTAGCCTACCCATGTAAATTAGTAGGCTCTTTGTAAGGACTTTTGGCCATTGTGAGAATCAAGAGCACATAATTTCGAATTTGTGTCTTTTCCTCTCTGTATCTTCTTCTTTGTGAGCTTCTATGTATGTGTGTTGCTTGAAAAGAGTGTTAGGAACTGTTGTCTATCCATGAAAGTGTTTGTTTGCTGTTGTTAAGGTGTGTGCGAAGTGTAAGAAGTGTTGAAGTGTAGGAAGGTCATTCCTACGACTCAGTATTTTGCTCATAACTTGAAGTAGAAGCGTCAAAATTGAGTGAAAATATACCATTGGATGTGTCTTCGCGAGAGCTTCAAAACACATATCCTATTTGCTATATTCGGAGTTCGGAGCTGAGAGAAAAGCTCAATTTACTGTTGGCTGCTGCTCCAAGTATCGTGACACCATGACTGACAGTGGAACCTTGTTTGGATTAGTCTTAGCCTTGTTTGCACTATTTGGGAAGCATGTTTGCATTGATCATCATTTGAATGCATGTCCTCATACACTCGGCTAGGTTTTGATACTCCTTGGATTGATAAATAAAGTGTGAATCCCCACTATATGCACTTGAGGGGGATTGAGGTATAGTCTCTTTCTCCACAAGTCCTTAAGTTGGATCTTAGGTACACACATTTTTGGCGCCGTTTCCGAGGAATGTGGAATCAAACCGAGGCATTCGTGTGATGGTAAGTAGCTTTCAGCATTGAAGTGAGTAGAGGAGTTGTGAATTTCTCTTCTTTGGTAAGTCACAGTCATCCGCACTTACTACTTCTCACTCTTGGAGTGTGTGTAGTGAGTTGATAGTCTAGGGAAGTGAGTGGAGTGAGTAGAGTAGGAGGAGGAAGGGAGTAGGTTAGGAAGCTAGAGTAGTCATTAATCTTAGTATTGTTGAGTCTTTATAGTTAGGAGAACTTTTCAAAAAAAATATAAAACCCAAAAACTGTCCTTTTTCAAATCACTTGTCTCCAAGGCGAGTATCGTCCGAGCTAGCTTTCGAGTATCGTTTACCAGAGATCAGGGCTTTTGAGCTGCGCAGAGCAAGCAAGAGTGATAGGGGGGTTGGAAAATAGCTTCCAAGGTGAGCACACTGATCCTTTGTGCATAACACCCTTTCAAATCAAATTTTCCAGTAAAATGATCCGCAGTAAGTATCGTGGGGGTCTTTCAGGGTTAAAAAAGTTTATATTTGATGAGACACATGGTCAAGAGAGGGTCGATGAGCTTGAGAAACACATATATGCAGTTAAAATCCAAAAAAATCACTTGCAAAAATTGAAAAAGTGTCAAGTATCATGTTCTCCCGCGGTTGAGTATCGCGATACGTGGGTATCGTGATTTCTTATGGTCGAGTATCGCGATACTTGGCTTTGCTGAATATTGTGTATCGTGGAACTCTTTTCATGATACCTATCAAGTATCGGGTATCGTTGAATTGGGTCTGGCGATACTTGTCACCTATCTTGTATCGTGAAATTCAGATCGCGATACTCCTCGGATATCGTGTATCATGGATCTCTGATCACGATACTTGCGGGATATCGTGTATCGTGGAGGCAGTCCTCCCGATACCTAGCAAATATCGAGTATCGTCAAGAATTTTCTCGCGATACTTGTCAAGTATCGAGTATCGTGAAAATTTTGTGGAGGAATATCGTCTATCGTGTATTGTTGAATTACTCGCGATCTTGTTTAAGTATCGAGTATCGTATTCTTCAAGTATCATGTATCGTGACCGTCTCAGGTGCCCAATATCGTGTATCGTCTAGGTGGAATATCGTGTATCGTCTTCCTCACATATCAAGTATCGTGGTACCCTTCTAGTGAGTCATATATCGAGTATCGTGACATACTCTTTTTGGGTGAAACATCATGTATCGTGGTCTTTTTTGGGTCAAGTATCGTGAGTTGTGGATTCACTGTCAGTCTTATTCCAACCAAACTTTCCTTAGAATTCAGACCCTCAGTACAGAGATCTAGGAGCTGGAGGTTGGCTAAGGTTGATCAGAGCTTTTAAGTGAATCAACCTAAGGTCGGGAGGAACCCTAGAAAGTCGAAGAAGT
This sequence comes from Ceratopteris richardii, assembly GCA_020310875.1. Classification (NCBI taxonomy): domain Eukaryota; kingdom Viridiplantae; phylum Streptophyta; class Polypodiopsida; order Polypodiales; family Pteridaceae; genus Ceratopteris; species Ceratopteris richardii. The sequence continues at coordinate 201,070,934 of CM035412.1, forward strand.
GTAATCTCTTCTGTAGGAAATGTAGCCGAACCTAGTAGCCGTTCCCATTATTTTGAAGCCTCTAGTGAGTGAGAGGAAGAAATTCCCATGGCTTCAGAGGATATGCAGAACACTGTACCAATGATTGGCATGATGTTAATTATTGAGGGAGAATATCGGACATCTTTGGAATATGTGAACACCAACCAAAATGCGATACCTATCTACCTAGATGGTCTAACCGATCAGTGGCCAGGCTGAAGAAAGCTTCAGATGCTTACATAGTACCTAGGCCAGCAGTTAAGTATGCAGGAGGGTTTTATATGGACAAGAGAGACATCCAGTATGTAGTCATGAAACACCCTGAAATTATCAATGAACAAGGGGAAGAAGATAATGCTCATAACCTTAATGCAGAGGGACATGAGGAGCAAGTGACCACCCTTAGAGGGAGATCTACTGTTGTTAGGGTTTGGAGAGGAGACCTAGTTCCCCAAGATGATTCCATAATGGATGTATATTTGATCAACGGAATGGAGCATCTCCTTAGAGCCCACTCTTCATTATGGGAAGTAGCCCCTAACCCAGTTACTGTCTACGAGTTACAAGATCCTAAATTCCCCACCATCGTCACATATTTGGAAAAAAATCAAAGGAGGTACTGACCTCTAATGGAGTTAGAAAGAGCAGGGTTGAACTATCAGAACATCCCAGTGTTCCCTCCTCGAGATCAAGCCACTACTTCGCAAAAACATCAAGGAATGTTTCAGGATAATTCATATCAACAGTCTGGACAAACACAACAAACACAAATCCCAGTTAGACCCCATGTGCAGTTTGCTATGCCTGCAGATAACCCTAACTATCGGCCTCAGCCACCTGTTGATCCAAGGAATGGAATTCCTGCCCCAGTCAGACCACCTATAGTAAGAGGACCATGTATACCCATAGGAAGACCAGTCTTCCCTGTAATACCTAGACCACCTGAAGCAAGAAGAAGATTAAGACCCATTCAAGTCGCCAAATGCATGAGAAACCATTATGATGGCTCTAGTGAACCTTACAATCATATAGCTGAATTTAAGCAAGTAATCAGAGCCGAACAAGTGGAAGATTTTCTGATCCAATATGAATCCTTTGGTCTAACATTGACAAAAACAGCTTTAGCATGGTTCCAACCATTAGATCCTAATAATTTTCAAAACATGGAACAAGTCTATCAAGAATTAATTGAGGAATTCACCAAATCTAGGATTAAAAACAACTCTTCCCCATTGATCCATAGTTTTAAGCAAGCTCCTATGGAATCGGTGAGATTGGTTGCAAGAAGATTTATACAATATGTGGATAGATGCCCTGTTGAAGAGAGACCCACTCAAAACAATATGGTGTCCTTATTTTTGGAAGGATTAGTGAATGGATCATTAAGATCTCTGGTATATGTGAAAAGAGTTCAAACTTTGCAAGAATGTATGAAAGAATGCATTGATTTAGAGGACAACCTAGCAGAGGATTTGAAAATACCTCAAGGTAGCATGAAAAGTGAAGATTCTGCCAGCAGTACATCAAACCCTAAGAACAATGTAGAGGAAATAGCCGACTTAGTAGCAAAGAAACTGAACGTTCAAGGACAGAGGAACTACCCCAACAACCCAATGAGAGTACCCATGCTTAGAAGATGTATGCATTGTGGAGGTGATCATTCCTCTCATTTGTGCACTAGAGGAGTAGTCCCACCACCTACTTATGCTTACAATAGACCACCTATTCCAGGTCCTCTACAATATTGTAGCATAGGACAAAAATACACAAATCATAGCAGAGAAAACTATCCTTACAATAGGCAATCAAGACTGGTACAACCTGTCATGAGACCTTATGGATACCCTCAGAGGGATCAAGGAGGAGAAGCCTTTAGATATCCCACATATCAGCAGCAGGGACCAGTACCACGACCGTATGCTTATCAAGGGTACACTCAACCACAACCGGTGTTAGGACAACAACCGCCCCATCCTCAAAATGTGGTCTCAGTGAAAGAAGCTCGACAAGAAGAGAACCCTAAGAGAGCAATAGTTCCAGCCACACCTTTGACTAGTAACGAATCATATGACCCATCTTATGACCATAGTCAAGGAAATTATTCCGCTTATGAGAACTCCATGATAGAATATGGACAAATGTACAAATCGTATACCTATGGCATAGAAGTATCAGATAGTTCTCAAGGATATGAGCAGGATTATGTGTCATTGATGTATATTGCTCCCAGAGCACCCATACCCCCCTGACCTATGAACCGACTGCCTGTACCTAGAGGACCATGTTATAGATGTGGAGGTGATCACTATATCAGGGAATGTACACTACCAAACCCACCACCACCACAACGAGTTTGGGATTCAAGATATTGTGGTGATTGTGGTAAAGAACACCTTTTCAGAGATTGCCCCAAGAACCCCAACAAAGTTAACTTGAACGTGCAAATTAATGTGATAGAAGTAGTAGAGTCGTCAGGGGATGATAAGGAGTACACTGTACCATTGAAAGCAATAACAAGAGCTAAAGCTAGAGAGACACCAAAAAAAAATGGGGAGAATGACCAAAGTGACAGAGAGGTGAATACACCCACACCTCAAAGAGTTGAAGACTCGGAAGAACCTGGAAAAAGTATCACAAGTAAATGAACACAAAGATGGAAGAATCGTAGAGATAAGATAAAGGAAAAGAAACTACAACAACAGATGGAGAAGGAAAAAAATGAACAAGATCAAAAAGAAAAACAGAAACTTGAAGAAGAAAATAAAAAAGGAAAGTATAAAAAAGAAGAGGTAGGATTAGTTTTAGCAGATCCCATGCCAGAAGAGTTAGCCATGTGGATTCAGGCATACCATGCATGAATCAGAGCAGGACCAGCCATTGAACAACATGAAAAAGAATATCCTAGAGGTGACTTAGAGAAGGAAAGGTTGGAGATATGCAAAAAATTAATTGAAGTAGCTCAACAAACCTTAGAAAAGCCAGTTCTTCAATTACCCAATTCATGAATTCCCGAAAAGGAATTCCAAGAGTGTGTCATCCTTAATGACCCTGAGACACCCAAAGAAGGTGAGACACGTCATGAAAATCACTGCGAGGATAAAAGGGAAGGATTCATTGTCCCCAAAGTTGATGGAGAATGGCCTAAAGACTTGTGGGCAAGAGTCAAGGAAGACAGATGGAAGAAAGTGGAAGGAATAGAACCACCCTTTGAGGAGTTGGAAGCAGAAGGTGAAATAGAAGATTCAATACCTGAGCAGAATTCTGAAGGATTATTACAAATTGATCAAAACGACAAGGAAAATGACAGTATAAAAGCTTTACCAAATTATACAGGAGAATACGAACATAATTCGGAATTGTACTGCATTCCCTCAATAAGAAAAAAAAGAGCAGAACCCATCAATCCAAACATCGGACATCATACAACACCTTAGAAAGGTAAAAATCCCTTGCACTCTGACATTGGAAGAACTTTTGAAGGTCAAACCGCATCTGAAGGAGAAACTAACCAGTCAATTGGAGATCAAGGCGAAAGAGAAGGAGATGCCTGATGAAGTAAACACAGTAAAAATCCCAGTCGATAAGGTTGGAGATTTCAACAAAGGAGATGAAGGAAACACTTGCCTTCCAATTACCTATAGAGGTTACACCACTAAAGCTACCTTAGATTCAGGAGCTGGAGTAGGAATTGCAACTAAAGAAATCTGGGAGAAATGGGGAAAACCAGCCTTAAGACCAACACGCATGAAGATACAATTGGCGGACGGACACACTGAATGACCCTTGGGATTATTGGAATGAGTAATTTTTACCACTTGCGGAGTTGAATTCGAGCACACCTTAGCGATATGTCAATTTGAACGAGCGAGCAATTATGAAATGATACCTGGAAGACCCTTCATTGTTAAAAATAAAGAAGTAAGCTCGTATATATTTTTGCAAAAAGGATTTTCTTCAAGTAGAAGGAAAATACAAAAATGAAAAATAGAAGCATTTACTTCAGCAAGTAGTGGAGGCCAAAAGAGAATCATTCAAAAGAGAATCAAATCCAAAATCTGAATTGTAAAAGGAGTGGCTGTCCAAAGTAGTGGAGAAATGATGGAGAAGAGCTCTCAAACTCATCATGAGAGTTTTTGGTCACTTGGCTATAAAAGAAGCAAGGGAGGACACTCAAGAAGAGAGCAAGAAGGCGTGGAAGCCCCCTTGTATCTACTTCATTTGGTTTGAGTCATTTCGTTCAGTTCACTCTCATAGAGTGTGTCCAGCCGCACACCCATTTTTGGGTAGTCTACTTGTGAGAGTCATATCTCTCAACATATGTATCCAAATTTAGTGTTTAAACATTCGTTGGAAAGCTTATCTTGAGTACTTCCTCTGTCTAGAACAGTTTTATGAAATTCTTTATGCTCTCTGAGTTATTCAGGTTTTAGTGAAGTCCAGTTTTCAGCTATGACCAGCCGCACACCCATTTTTGGGTAGTCTACTAGCAAGGAAGAATGATCTTCTTCTTCTTCTATTACATAAAAAGTTCAGATTGAGGCAAGGAAGAATGATCTTCTTCTTCTTCTATTACATAAAAAGGAATGTACAAGAATGACTTAAAAACAAGAATACAACTACTGGAATATATAAAGACCAGTACATGAGGAAAAACCTAATGTCTACGAATGAGTGAGCTGGCAAGAAACAAATGTGCCATCACTCTCGATAGATAAATCTAATAAAGCTCAATGAAGTGTCCCTGAAATATACTGGTGTGACCACTATACATGCCAGAGAAGAAGTGATATGTGTCATCCAAGATCATCACATGTTGAGCTTGATATCTCAACAGATGTGCCATGTGTTTAAAGAGTTCTTGAGGAAAAACTTGGAAGTCTATGTTGATGATCTCTATGCTCATTCCAACATTAGACAAGCACATAGCAAAGACTTGATAGGTTATATCACAGGTGAAGAAAAGCCTCAGTTCAGAGATCCTAGTGTTCCAACTAGGATCAGATTTGAAGACTTAGATGAAGAGAGATGCTCAAGCTAGGAGCATTATCTATATGGGAGTTAATGACTACTTGCTACCTGACATTAGAGGTCTTGAAAGTGCAAGTGATATATTTTATTGCTTTGGAGGAGCATTTCCAAAACACCACAAAATCAAGGAAGGCATCCTTGTGGGCAGAGTTTACCGCATTCAAGAAGAAGGCCTCTCAATCCATTTCAGATTATGTAACAAGGATGAAGGACATTGCAGATGCATTAGGAGAAGTTGATGAAGATATTGAGGAGGATAAATTGGTAAGGCAAATCCTCACAGGTTTGAGAGGTGATGACAAATGGAAATCATTCATTTTGTCTACGTAATTATCACTGGATCATTTTACTCCTGATTTGAATCAGTTGCTAGGACACATGCTAACCGTTGAGCAAGATGTCAAAGGTGAAAGCGATAAGAGTGCAGGTCAAGCAATGTATTCAAAGGATAAAAAGAAGAATAGCAAAGGAAAGCAACTAGCAAACGAAGATGAAGGTACAACTAACCAAGCTAACTTCCTAAGAGGAAGAGGAGGTGGCAAAGGTAGAGGAAGAGGCAAAAGTAATAAAGATGGAGTAAAAGCTTGCTGGATTTGTGGTAACACAAATCACTTATCTCATGATTGTTGGCATAATACTCAGAATAATGGTGGATATAATTAGAACTTTAATTCAAGAGGAAGAGGTGGCAAAAATCAAAGAGGTAATTTCAGAGGAAGAGGTAGTAGAGGTTATTTTGGAAGAAGTGCAGGTAGAGGATTCCAAAGCCAACAATACAACAATACCTACTACAATTATGATTCAGATTAGAAGGAGGATTCAACATTGATTATGAATGCAACTTGTGAAAGACAAAGTGAAGACCAAAGAGTCTTCTACATTGACTCAGGGTGTAGCAATCACTTGAGTGGCAACATAGCATTGATAACTGATTTGGAAAATAAGGTAACTAATCATGTAGTTCAAACAGGTGATAATACAAAGCACAATGTGAAGTCAATTGGAACAGTGAAAGCCAAGGATGGAAGTACTCTCTTGAGTAAGGTTTTGTATGTTCCTACAATTTCAAAGAATCTGATAAGTGTAGGACAAATTGTTGAAAAAGATTATGAAGTTAGGTTCACTAATGAAGGAGTTTTTGTGGAAGACCCTAGCAATGGGTATAAACAAATTGTTTCAGGGAAGAAAGAAGGAAGATTGTTCACATTGAAGATTCAAGGTAATGTTGGTCATGCCTTGTTAACCTATGGAGGACATAAGATCTCAGAGTTAGATCTTTGGCACAAAAGGCTTGGACATTTTAATGAAAGAGGTATTAAAGATATGGTTAACAATGGTTCAGTGCTTGGATTGCCTAATGTTGCAGGTCAAGATATGACATACAAGTGTGAGGCATGTCAAATAGGTAAGGCTCATAAGCAAACTTATTCCAATCATGGTTTTATGTATTCAGAGAAGCTTGAGTTGGTACACCAAGATGTGTGGGGACCATCAAAGGATTTTAGTATCAATGGTTCAAGGTATTATGTAATTTATGTTAATGATGCTACCAGATGGATCACTAGCTATGTGATCAAAGATAAATCAGAGATTGTTGCTCTAGCACAATGGTGAGAACCACGTTAAGAAGATCCACCTCCTTAATGTCAATTTGCAAAAGAGATAGGAGTGATATGAAGATCGTGAACGTGAGATGAAGTGAGAGTGAAGGTGAGAAGCATAGAGATGCACACACACATACACACACACAATGAAGAGACAAACAAGACACAATGGAAGGTAGCAAATCAACTCTATTGCTCAAGATCTCAATTAGAAGCTCAAAATAGCTTAAGCTCACACCAACTAACCTCAAAAATGAGCTCTCTAGCTCTTTTTATAGATTCTAGACTAGTTTTGACCGGTTTCACATCTAATGACCGCATAGTTAAAAAATAGGTTCTAAGCACTATTTGAAAGGGTAAACGGTATCTTAAAATAACCAAAATTGGTATGCTCATTCTACCTAAGCTCCTCAAGTTCGAGGACTCCTCAGCTTGCACAAAATGGAGCAATAAATTACAAAAAGGGTTTTTTCTATGTTACATATGTTACAAAAGTGATAAAAATCACTGTTGGAGGTTTTCGAAAAGTATTTTGAAATATATTTGTTTGAAAAAATGATTCGACTGGCTCTCGGCTACTTCGTTTCGTTGTGCTCAGTCTTCACATGCTTCCACGGCTTTTATGCCTTTGGCTACTGCTAACACCCCCCTCCCTCTCACTTCTGTCGTCTTCGACAGAACCTTGTTGTGAGGTCTGTTGGATATAATTCTGGATTAATTCCTGAGCGAGGGTGTGTGCTGCACAGCTAAGAAGAGCACAAGGTAGAGAAAAAGACGGGCCCCAAAAATTTTCCAATTTGGACACTTTATCTTTGTATCATAATCATGTTGTAATATATTTTCCGATGTAAATGCACTAGAGGAGTCCTCTAGATGCATCCTCACAGAAGATTAGTAGCCTACCCATGTAAATTAGTAGGCTCTTTGTAAGGACTTTTGGCCATTGTGAGAATCAAGAGCACAGAATTTCGAATTTGTGTCTTTTCCTCTCTGTATCTTCTTCTTTGTGAGCTTCTATGTATGTGTGTTGCTTGAAAAGAGTGTTAGGAAGTGTTGTCTATCCATGAAAGTGTTTGTTTGCTGTTGTTAAGGTGTGTGCGAAGTGTAAGAAGTGTTGAAGTGTAGGAAGGTCATTCCTACGACTCAGTATTTTGCTCATAACTTGAAGTAGAAGCGTCAAAATTGAGTGAAAATATACCATTGGATGTGTCTTCGCGAGAGCTTCAAAACACATATCCTATTTGCTATATTCGGAGTTCGGAGCTGAGAGAAAAGCTCAATTTACTGTTGGCTGCTGCTCCAAGTATCGTGACACCATGACTGACAGTGGAACCTTGTTTGGATTAGTCTTAGCCTTGTTTGCACTATTTGGGAAGCATGTTTGCATTGATCATCATTTGAATGCATGTCCTCATACACTCGGCTAGGTTTTGATACTCCTTGGATTGATAAATAAAGTGTGAATCCCCACTATATGCACTTGAGGGGGATTGAGGTATAGTCTCTTTCTCCACAAGTCCTTAAGTTGGATCTTAGGTACACACATTTTTGGCGCCGTTTCCGAGGAATGTGGAATCAAACCGAGGCATTCGTGTGATGGTAAGTAGCTTTCAGCATTGAAGTGAGTAGAGGAGTTGTGAATTTCTCTTCTTTGGTAAGTCACAGTCATCCGCACTTACTACTTCTCACTCTTGGAGTGTGTGTAGTGAGTTGATAGTCTAGGGAAGTGAGTGGAGTGAGTAGAGTAGGAGGAGGAAGGGAGTAGGTTAGGAAGCTAGAGTAGTCATTAATCTTAGTATTGTTGAGTCTTTATAGTTAGGAGAACTTTTCAAAAAAAATATAAAACCCAAAAACTGTCCTTTTTCAAATCACTTGTCTCCAAGGCGAGTATCGTCCGAGCTAGCTTTCGAGTATCGTTTACCAGAGATCAGGGCTTTTGAGCTGCGCAGAGCAAGCAAGAGTGATAGGGGGGTTGGAAAATAGCTTCCAAGGTGAGCACACTGATCCTTTGTGCATAACACCCTTTCAAATCAAATTTTCCAGTAAAATGATCCGCAATAAGTATCGTGGGGGTCTTTCAGGGTTAAAAAAGTTTATATTTGATGAGACACATGGTCAAGAGAGGGTCGATGAGCTTGAGAAACACATATATGCAGTTAAAATCCAAAAAAATCACTTGCAAAAATTGAAAAAGTGTCAAGTATCATGTTCTCCCGCGGTTGAGTATCGCGATACCTGGGTATCGTGATTTCTTATGGTCGAGTATCGCGATACTTGGCTTTGCTGAATATTGTGTATCGTGGAACTCTTTTCATGATACCTATCAAGTATCGGGTATCGTTGAATTGGGTCTGGCGATACTTGTCACCTATCTTGTATCGTGAAATTCAGATCGCGATACTCCTCGGATATCGTGTATCATGGATCTCTGATCACGATACTTGCGGGATATCGTGTATCGTGGAGGCAGTCCTCCCGATACCTAGCAAATATCGAGTATCGTCAAGAATTTTCTCGCGATACTTGTCAAGTATCGAGTATCGTGAAAATTTTGTGGAGGAATATCGTCTATCGTGTATTGTTGAATTACTCGCGATCTTGTTTAAGTATCGAGTATCGTATTCTTCAAGTATCATGTATCGTGACCGTCTCAGGTGCCCAATATCGTGTATCGTCTAGGTGGAATATCGTGTATCGTCTTCCTCACATATCAAGTATCGTGGTACCCTTCTAGTGAGTCATATATCGAGTATCGTGACATACTCTTTTTGGGTGAAACATCATGTATCGTGGTCTTTTTTGGGTCAAGTATCGTGAGTTGTGGATTCACTGTCAGTCTTATTCCAACCAAACTTTCCTTAGAATTCAGACCCTCAGTACAGAGATCTAGGAGCTGGAGGTTGGCTAAGGTTGATCAGAGCTTTTAAGTGAATCAACCTAAGGTCGGGAGGAACCCTAGAAAGTCGAAGAAGTGTAATCTCTTCTGTAGGAAATGTAGCCGAACCTAGTAGCCGTTCCCATTATTTTGAAGCCTCTAGTGAGTGAGAGGAAGAAATTCCCATGGCTTCAGAGGATATGCAGAACACTGTACCAATGATTGGCATGATGTTAATTATTGAGGGAGAATATCGGACATCTTTGGAATATGTGAACACCAACCAAAATGCGATACCTATCTACCTAGATGGTCTAACCGATCAGTGGCCAGGCTGAAGAAAGCTTCAGATGCTTACATAGTACCTAGGCCAGCAGTTAAGTATGCAGGAGGGTTTTATATGGACAAGAGAGACATCCAGTATGTAGTCATGAAACACCCTGAAATTATCAATGAACAAGGGGAAGAAGATAATGCTCATAACCTTAATGCAGAGGGACATGAGGAGCAAGTGACCACCCTTAGAGGGAGATCTACTGTTGTTAGGGTTTGGAGAGGAGACCTAGTTCCCCAAGATGATTCCATAATGGATGTATATTTGATCAACGGAATGGAGCATCTCCTTAGAGCCCACTCTTCATTATGGGAAGTAGCCCCTAACCCAGTTACTGTCTACGAGTTACAAGATCCTAAATTCCCCACCATCGTCACATATTTGGAAAAAAATCAAAGGAGGTACTGACCTCTAATGGAGTTAGAAAGAGCAGGGTTGAACTATCAGAACATCCCAGTGTTCCCTCCTCGAGATCAAGCCACTACTTCGCAAAAACATCAAGGAATGTTTCAGGATAATTCATATCAACAGTCTGGACAAACACAACAAACACAAATCCCAGTTAGACCCCATGTGCAGTTTGCTATGCCTGCAGATAACCCTAACTATCGGCCTCAGCCACCTGTTGATCCAAGGAATGGAATTCCTGCCCCAGTCAGACCACCTATAGTAAGAGGACCATGTATACCCATAGGAAGACCAGTCTTCCCTGTAATACCTAGACCACCTGAAGCAAGAAGAAGATTAAGACCCATTCAAGTCGCCAAATGCATGAGAAACCATTATGATGGCTCTAGTGAACCTTACAATCATATAGCTGAATTTAAGCAAGTAATCAGAGCCGAACAAGTGGAAGATTTTCTGATCCAATATGAATCCTTTGGTCTAACATTGACAAAAACAGCTTTAGCATGGTTCCAACCATTAGATCCTAATAATTTTCAAAACATGGAACAAGTCTATCAAGAATTAATTGAGGAATTCACCAAATCTAGGATTAAAAACAACTCTTCCCCATTGATCCATAGTTTTAAGCAAGCTCCTATGGAATCGGTGAGATTGGTTGCAAGAAGATTTATACAATATGTGGATAGATGCCCTGTTGAAGAGAGACCCACTCAAAACAAGATGGTGTCCTTATTTTTGGAAGGATTAGTGAATGGATCATTAAGATCTCTGGTATATGTGAAAAGAGTTCAAACTTTGCAAGAATGTATGAAAGAATGCATTGATTTAGAGGACAACCTAGCAGAGGATTTGAAAATACCTCAAGGTAGCATGAAAAGTGAAGATTCTGCCAGCAGTACATCAAACCCTAAGAACAATGTAGAGGAAATAGCCGACTTAGTAGCAAAGAAACTGAACGTTCAAGGACAGAGGAACTACCCCAACAACCCAATGAGAGTACCCATGCTTAGAAGATGTATGCATTGTGGAGGTGATCATTCCTCTCATTTGTGCACTAGAGGAGTAGTCCCACCACCTACTTATGCTTACAATAGACCACCTATTCCAGGTCCTCTACAATATTGTAGCATAGGACAAAAATACACAAATCATAGCAGAGAAAACTATCCTTACAATAGGCAATCAAGACTGGTACAACCTGTCATGAGACCTTATGGATACCCTCAGAGGGATCAAGGAGGAGAAGCCTTTAGATATCCCACATATCAGCAGCAGGGACCAGTACCACGACCGTATGCTTATCAAGGGTACACTCAACCACAACCGGTGTTAGGACAACAACCGCCCCATCCTCAAAATGTGGTCTCAGTGAAAGAAGCTCGACAAGAAGAGAACCCTAAGAGAGCAATAGTTCCAGCCACACCTTTGACTAGTAACGAATCATATGACCCATCTTATGACCATAGTCAAGGAAATTATTCCGCTTATGAGAACTCCATGATAGAATATGGACAAATGTACAAATCGTATACCTATGGCATAGAAGTATCAGATAGTTCTCAAGGATATGAGCAGGATTATGTGTCATTGATGTATATTGCTCCCAGAGCACCCATACCCCCCTGACCTATGAACCGACTGCCTGTACCTAGAGGACCATGTTATAGATGTGGAGGTGATCACTATATCAGGGAATGTACACTACCAAACCCACCACCACCACAACGAGTTTGGGATTCAAGATATTGTGGTGATTGTGGTAAAGAACACCTTTTCAGAGATTGCCCCAAGAACCCCAACAAAGTTAACTTGAACGTGCAAATTAATGTGATAGAAGTAGTAGAGTCGTCAGGGGATGATAAGGAGTACACTGTACCATTGAAAGCAATAACAAGAGCTAAAGCTAGAGAGACACCAAAAAAAAATGGGGAGAATGACCAAAGTGACAGAGAGGTGAATACACCCACACCTCAAAGAGTTGAAGACTCGGAAGAACCTGGAAAAAGTATCACAAGTAAATGAACACAAAGATGGAAGAATCGTAGAGATAAGATAAAGGAAAAGAAACTACAACAACAGATGGAGAAGGAAAAAAATGAACAAGATCAAAAAGAAAAACAGAAACTTGAAGAAGAAAATAAAAAAGGAAAGTATAAAAAAGAAGAGGTAGGATTAGTTTTAGCAGATCCCATGCCAGAAGAGTTAGCCATGTGGATTCAGGCATACCATGCATGAATCAGAGCAGGACCAGCCATTGAACAACATGAAAAAGAATATCCTAGAGGTGACTTAGAGAAGGAAAGGTTGGAGATATGCAAAAAATTAATTGAAGTAGCTCAACAAACCTTAGAAAAGCCAGTTCTTCAATTACCCAATTCATGAATTCCCGAAAAGGAATTCCAAGAGTGTGTCATCCTTAATGACCCTGAGACACCCAAAGAAGGTGAGACACGTCATGAAAATCACTGCGAGGATAAAAGGGAAGGATTCATTGTCCCCAAAGTTGATGGAGAATGGCCTAAAGACTTGTGGGCAAGAGTCAAGGAAGACAGATGGAAGAAAGTGGAAGGAATAGAACCACCCTTTGAGGAGTTGGAAGCAGAAGGTGAAATAGAAGATTCAATACCTGAGCAGAATTCTGAAGGATTATTACAAATTGATCAAAACGACAAGGAAAATGACAGTATAAAAGCTTTACCAAATTATACAGGAGAATACGAACATAATTCGGAATTGTACTGCATTCCCTCAATAAGAAAAAAAAGAGCAGAACCCATCAATCCAAACATCGGACATCATACAACACCTTAGAAAGGTAAAAATCCCTTGCACTCTGACATTGGAAGAACTTTTGAAGGTCAAACCGCATCTGAAGGAGAAACTAACCAGTCAATTGGAGATCAAGGCGAAAGAGAAGGAGATGCCTGATGAAGTAAACACAGTAAAAATCCCAGTCGATAAGGTTGGAGATTTCAACAAAGGAGATGAAGGAAACACTTGCCTTCCAATTACCTATAGAGGTTACACCACTAAAGCTACCTTAGATTCAGGAGCTGGAGTAGGAATTGCAACTAAAGAAATCTGGGAGAAATGGGGAAAACCAGCCTTAAGACCAACACGCATGAAGATACAATTGGCGGACGGACACACTGAATGACCCTTGGGATTATTGGAATGAGTAATTTTTACCACTTGCGGAGTTGAATTCGAGCACACCTTAGCGATATGTCAATTTGAACGAGCGAGCAATTATGAAATGATACCTGGAAGACCCTTCATTGTTAAAAATAAAGAAGTAAGCTCGTATATATTTTTGCAAAAAGGATTTTCTTCAAGTAGAAGGAAAATACAAAAATGAAAAATAGAAGCATTTACTTCAGCAAGTAGTGGAGGCCAAAAGAGAATCATTCAAAAGAGAATCAAATCCAAAATCTGAATTGTAAAAGGAGTGGCTGTCCAAAGTAGTGGAGAAATGATGGAGAAGAGCTCTCAAACTCATCATGAGAGTTTTTGGTCACTTGGCTATAAAAGAAGCAAGGGAGGACACTCAAGAAGAGAGCAAGAAGGCGTGGAAGCCCCCTTGTATCTACTTCATTTGGTTTGAGTCATTTCGTTCAGTTCACTCTCATAGAGTGTGTCCAGCCGCACACCCATTTTTGGGTAGTCTACTTGTGAGAGTCATATCTCTCAACATATGTATCCAAATTTAGTGTTTAAACATTCGTTGGAAAGCTTATCTTGAGTACTTCCTCTGTCTAGAACAGTTTTATGAAATTCTTTATGCTCTCTGAGTTATTCAGGTTTTAGTGAAGTCCAGTTTTCAGCTATGACCAGCCGCACACCCATTTTTGGGTAGTCTACTAGCAAGGAAGAATGATCTTCTTCTTCTTCTATTACATAAAAAGTTCAGATTGAGGCAAGGAAGAATGATCTTCTTCTTCTTCTATTACATAAAAAGGAATGTACAAGAATGACCTAAAAACAAGAATACAACTACTGGAATATATAAAGACCAGTACATGAGGAAAAACCTAATGTCTACGAATGAGTGAGCTGGCAAGAAACAAATGTGCCATCACTCTCGATAGATAAATCTAATAAAGCTCAATGAAGTGTCCCTGAAATATACTGGTGTGACCACTATACATGCCAGAGAAGAAGTGATATGTGTCATCCAAGATCATCACATGTTGAGCTTGATATCTCAACAGATGTGCCATGTGTTTAAAGAGTTCTTGAGGAAAAACTTGGAAGTCTATGTTGATGATCTCTATGCTCATTCCAACATTAGACAAGCACATAGCAAAGACTTGATAGGTTATATCACAGGTGAAGAAAAGCCTCAGTTCAGAGATCCTAGTGTTCCAACTAGGATCAGATTTGAAGACTTAGATGAAGAGAGATGCTCAAGCTAGGAGCATTATCTATATGGGAGTTAATGACTACTTGCTACCTGACATTAGAGGTCTTGAAAGTGCAAGTGATATATTTTATTGCTTTGGAGGAGCATTTCCAAAACACCACAAAATCAAGGAAGGCATCCTTGTGGGCAGAGTTTACCGCATTCAAGAAGAAGGCCTCTCAATCCATTTCAGATTATGTAACAAGGATGAAGGACATTGCAGATGCATTAGGAGAAGTTGATGAAGATATTGAGGAGGATAAATTGGTAAGGCAAATCCTCACAGGTTTGAGAGGTGATGACAAATGGAAATCATTCATTTTGTCTACGTAATTATCACTGGATCATTTTACTCCTGATTTGAATCAGTTGCTAGGACACATGCTAACCGTTGAGCAAGATGTCAAAGGTGAAAGCGATAAGAGTGCAGGTCAAGCAATGTATTCAAAGGATAAAAAGAAGAATAGCAAAGGAAAGCAACTAGCAAACGAAGATGAAGGTACAACTAACCAAGCTAACTTCCTAAGAGGAAGAGGAGGTGGCAAAGGTAGAGGAAGAGGCAAAAGTAATAAAGATGGAGTAAAAGCTTGCTGGATTTGTGGTAACACAAATCACTTATCTCATGATTGTTGGCATAATACTCAGAATAATGGTGGATATAATTAGAACTTTAATTCAAGAGGAAGAGGTGGCAAAAATCAAAGAGGTAATTTCAGAGGAAGAGGTAGTAGAGGTTATTTTGGAAGAAGTGCAGGTAGAGGATTCCAAAGCCAACAATACAACAATACCTACTACAATTATGATTCAGATTAGAAGGAGGATTCAACATTGATTATGAATGCAACTTGTGAAAGACAAAGTGAAGACCAAAGAGTCTTCTACATTGACTCAGGGTGTAGCAATCACTTGAGTGGCAACATAGCATTGATAACTGATTTGGAAAATAAGGTAACTAATCATGTAGTTCAAACAGGTGATAATACAAAGCACAATGTGAAGTCAATTGGAACAGTGAAAGCCAAGGATGGAAGTACTCTCTTGAGTAAGGTTTTGTATGTTCCTACAATTTCAAAGAATCTGATAAGTGTAGGACAAATTGTTGAAAAAGATTATGAAGTTAGGTTCACTAATGAAGGAGTTTTTGTGGAAGACCCTAGCAATGGGTATAAACAAATTGTTTCAGGGAAGAAAGAAGGAAGATTGTTCACATTGAAGATTCAAGGTAATGTTGGTCATGCCTTGTCAACCTATGGAGGACATAAGATCTCAGAGTTAGATCTTTGGCACAAAAGGCTTGGACATTTTAATGAAAGAGGTATTAAAGATATGGTTAACAATGGTTCAGTGCTTGGATTGCCTAATGTTGCAGGTCAAGATATGACATACAAGTGTGAGGCATGTCAAATAGGTAAGGCTCATAAGCAAACTTATTCCAATCATGGTTTTATGTATTCAGAGAAGCTTGAGTTGGTACACCAAGATGTGTGGGGACCATCAAAGGATTTTAGTATCAATGGTTCAAGGTATTATGTAATTTATGTTAATGATGCTACCAGATGGATCACTAGCTATGTGATCAAAGATAAATCAGAGATTGTTGCTCTAGCACAATGGTGAGAACCACGTTAAGAAGATCCACCTCCTTAATGTCAATTTGCAAAAGAGATAGGAGTGATATGAAGATCGTGAACGTGAGATGAAGTGAGAGTGAAGGTGAGAAGCATAGAGATGCACACACACATACACACACACAATGAAGAGACAAACAAGACACAATGGAAGGTAGCAAATCAACTCTATTGCTCAAGATCTCAATTAGAAGCTCAAAATAGCTTAAGCTCACACCAACTAACCTCAAAAATGAGCTCTCTAGCTCTTTTTATAGATTCTAGACTAGTTTTGACCGGTTTCACATCTAATGACCGCATAGTTAAAAAATAGGTTCTAAGCACTATTTGAAAGGGTAAACGGTATCTTAAAATAACCAAAATTGGTATGCTCATTCTACCTAAGCTCCTCAAGTTCGAGGACTCCTCAGCTTGCACAAAATGGAGCAATAAATTACAAAAAGGGTTTTTTCTATGTTACATATGTTACAAAAGTGATAAAAATCACTGTTGGAGGTTTTCGAAAAGTATTTTGAAATATATTTGTTTGAAAAAATGATTCGACTGGCTCTCGGCTACTTCGTTTCGTTGTGCTCAGTCTTCACATGCTTCCACGGCTTTTATGCCTTTGGCTACTGCTAACACCCCCCTCCCTCTCACTTCTGTCGTCTTCGACAGAACCTTGTTGTGAGGTCTGTTGGATATAATTCTGGATTAATTCCTGAGCGAGGGTGTGTGCTGCACAGCTAAGAAGAGCACAAGGTAGAGAAAAAGACGGGCCCCAAAAATTTTCCAATTTGGACACTTTATCTTTGTATCATAATCATGTTGTAATATATTTTCCGATGTAAATGCACTAGAGGAGTCCTCTAGATGCATCCTCACAGAAGATTAGTAGCCTACCCATGTAAATTAGTAGGCTCTTTGTAAGGACTTTTGGCCATTGTGAGAATCAAGAGCACAGAATTTCGAATTTGTGTCTTTTCCTCTCTGTATCTTCTTCTTTGTGAGCTTCTATGTATGTGTGTTGCTTGAAAAGAGTGTTAGGAAGTGTTGTCTATCCATGAAAGTGTTTGTTTGCTGTTGTTAAGGTGTGTGCGAAGTGTAAGAAGTGTTGAAGTGTAGGAAGGTCATTCCTACGACTCAGTATTTTGCTCATAACTTGAAGTAGAAGCGTCAAAATTGAGTGAAAATATACCATTGGATGTGTCTTCGCGAGAGCTTCAAAACACATATCCTATTTGCTATATTCGGAGTTCGGAGCTGAGAGAAAAGCTCAATTTACTGTTGGCTGCTGCTCCAAGTATCGTGACACCATGACTGACAGTGGAACCTTGTTTGGATTAGTCTTAGCCTTGTTTGCACTATTTGGGAAGCATGTTTGCATTGATCATCATTTGAATGCATGTCCTCATACACTCGGCTAGGTTTTGATACTCCTTGGATTGATAAATAAAGTGTGAATCCCCACTATATGCACTTGAGGGGGATTGAGGTATAGTCTCTTTCTCCACAAGTCCTTAAGTTGGATCTTAGGTACACACATTTTTGGCGCCGTTTCCGAGGAATGTGGAATCAAACCGAGGCATTCGTGTGATGGTAAGTAGCTTTCAGCATTGAAGTGAGTAGAGGAGTTGTGAATTTCTCTTCTTTGGTAAGTCACAGTCATCCGCACTTACTACTTCTCACTCTTGGAGTGTGTGTAGTGAGTTGATAGTCTAGGGAAGTGAGTGGAGTGAGTAGAGTAGGAGGAGGAAGGGAGTAGGTTAGGAAGCTAGAGTAGTCATTAATCTTAGTATTGTTGAGTCTTTATAGTTAGGAGAACTTTTCAAAAAAAATATAAAACCCAAAAACTGTCCTTTTTCAAATCACTTGTCTCCAAGGCGAGTATCGTCCGAGCTAGCTTTCGAGTATCGTTTACCAGAGATCAGGGCTTTTGAGCTGCGCAGAGCAAGCAAGAGTGATAGGGGGGTTGGAAAATAGCTTCCAAGGTGAGCACACTGATCCTTTGTGCATAACACCCTTTCAAATCAAATTTTCCAGTAAAATGATCCGCAGTAAGTATCGTGGGGGTCTTTCAGGGTTAAAAAAGTTTATATTTGATGAGACACATGGTCAAGAGAGGGTCGATGAGCTTGAGAAACACATATATGCAGTTAAAATCCAAAAAAATCACTTGCAAAAATTGAAAAAGTGTCAAGTATCATGTTCTCCCGCGGTTGAGTATCGCGATACCTGGGTATCGTGATTTCTTATGGTCGAGTATCGCGATACTTGGCTTTGCTGAATATTGTGTATCGTGGAACTCTTTTCATGATACCTATCAAGTATCGGGTATCGTTGAATTGGGTCTGGCGATACTTGTCACCTATCTTGTATCGTGAAATTCAGATCGCGATACTCCTCGGATATCGTGTATCATGGATCTCTGATCACGATACTTGCGGGATATCGTGTATCGTGGAGGCAGTCCTCCCGATACCTAGCAAATATCGAGTATCGTCAAGAATTTTCTCGCGATACTTGTCAAGTATCGAGTATCGTGAAAATTTTGTGGAGGAATATCGTCTATCGTGTATTGTTGAATTACTCGCGATCTTGTTTAAGTATCGAGTATCGTATTCTTCAAGTATCATGTATCGTGACCGTCTCAGGTGCCCAATATCGTGTATCGTCTAGGTGGAATATCGTGTATCGTCTTCCTCACATATCAAGTATCGTGGTACCCTTCTAGTGAGTCATATATCGAGTATCGTGACATACTCTTTTTGGGTGAAACATCATGTATCGTGGTCTTTTTTGGGTCAAGTATCGTGAGTTGTGGATTCACTGTCAGTCTTATTCCAACCAAACTTTCCTTAGAATTCAGACCCTCAGTACAGAGATCTAGGAGCTGGAGGTTGGCTAAGGTTGATCAGAGCTTTTAAGTGAATCAACCTAAGGTCGGGAGGAACCCTAGAAAGTCGAAGAAGTGTAATCTCTTCTGTAGGAAATGTAGCCGAACCTAGTAGCCGTTCCCATTATTTTGAAGCCTCTAGTGAGTGAGAGGAAGAAATTCCCATGGCTTCAGAGGATATGCAGAACACTGTACCAATGATTGGCATGATGTTAATTATTGAGGGAGAATATCGGACATCTTTGGAATATGTGAACACCAACCAAAATGCGATACCTATCTACCTAGATGGTCTAACCGATCAGTGGCCAGGCTGAAGAAAGCTTCAGATGCTTACATAGTACCTAGGCCAGCAGTTAAGTATGCAGGAGGGTTTTATATGGACAAGAGAGACATCCAGTATGTAGTCATGAAACACCCTGAAATTATCAATGAACAAGGGGAAGAAGATAATGCTCATAACCTTAATGCAGAGGGACATGAGGAGCAAGTGACCACCCTTAGAGGGAGATCTACTGTTGTTAGGGTTTGGAGAGGAGACCTAGTTCCCCAAGATGATTCCATAATGGATGTATATTTGATCAACGGAATGGAGCATCTCCTTAGAGCCCACTCTTCATTATGGGAAGTAGCCCCTAACCCAGTTACTGTCTACGAGTTACAAGATCCTAAATTCCCCACCATCGTCACATATTTGGAAAAAAATCAAAGGAGGTACTGACCTCTAATGGAGTTAGAAAGAGCAGGGTTGAACTATCAGAACATCCCAGTGTTCCCTCCTCGAGATCAAGCCACTACTTCGCAAAAACATCAAGGAATGTTTCAGGATAATTCATATCAACAGTCTGGACAAACACAACAAACACAAATCCCAGTTAGACCCCATGTGCAGTTTGCTATGCCTGCAGATAACCCTAACTATCGGCCTCAGCCACCTGTTGATCCAAGGAATGGAATTCCTGCCCCAGTCAGACCACCTATAGTAAGAGGACCATGTATACCCATAGGAAGACCAGTCTTCCCTGTAATACCTAGACCACCTGAAGCAAGAAGAAGATTAAGACCCATTCAAGTCGCCAAATGCATGAGAAACCATTATGATGGCTCTAGTGAACCTTACAATCATATAGCTGAATTTAAGCAAGTAATCAGAGCCGAACAAGTGGAAGATTTTCTGATCCAATATGAATCCTTTGGTCTAACATTGACAAAAACAGCTTTAGCATGGTTCCAACCATTAGATCCTAATAATTTTCAAAACATGGAACAAGTCTATCAAGAATTAATTGAGGAATTCACCAAATCTAGGATTAAAAACAACTCTTCCCCATTGATCCATAGTTTTAAGCAAGCTCCTATGGAATCGGTGAGATTGGTTGCAAGAAGATTTATACAATATGTGGATAGATGCCCTGTTGAAGAGAGACCCACTCAAAACAAGATGGTGTCCTTATTTTTGGAAGGATTAGTGAATGGATCATTAAGATCTCTGGTATATGTGAAAAGAGTTCAAACTTTGCAAGAATGTATGAAAGAATGCATTGATTTAGAGGACAACCTAGCAGAGGATTTGAAAATACCTCAAGGTAGCATGAAAAGTGAAGATTCTGCCAGCAGTACATCAAACCCTAAGAACAATGTAGAGGAAATAGCCGACTTAGTAGCAAAGAAACTGAACGTTCAAGGACAGAGGAACTACCCCAACAACCCAATGAGAGTACCCATGCTTAGAAGATGTATGCATTGTGGAGGTGATCATTCCTCTCATTTGTGCACTAGAGGAGTAGTCCCACCACCTACTTATGCTTACAATAGACCACCTATTCCAGGTCCTCTACAATATTGTAGCATAGGACAAAAATACACAAATCATAGCAGAGAAAACTATCCTTACAATAGGCAATCAAGACTGGTACAACCTGTCATGAGACCTTATGGATACCCTCAGAGGGATCAAGGAGGAGAAGCCTTTAGATATCCCACATATCAGCAGCAGGGACCAGTACCACGACCGTATGCTTATCAAGGGTACACTCAACCACAACCGGTGTTAGGACAACAACCGCCCCATCCTCAAAATGTGGTCTCAGTGAAAGAAGCTCGACAAGAAGAGAACCCTAAGAGAGCAATAGTTCCAGCCACACCTTTGACTAGTAACGAATCATATGACCCATCTTATGACCATAGTCAAGGAAATTATTCCGCTTATGAGAACTCCATGATAGAATATGGACAAATGTACAAATCGTATACCTATGGCATAGAAGTATCAGATAGTTCTCAAGGATATGAGCAGGATTATGTGTCATTGATGTATACTGCTCCCAGAGCACCCATACCCCCCTGACCTATGAACCGACTGCCTGTACCTAGAGGACCATGTTATAGATGTGGAGGTGATCACTATATCAGGGAATGTACACTACCAAACCCACCACCACCACAGCGAGTTTGGGATTCAAGATATTGTGGTGATTGTGGTAAAGAACACCTTTTCAGAGATTGCCCCAAGAACCCCAACAAAGTTAACTTGAACGTGCAAATTAATGTGATAGAAGTAGTAGAGTCGTCAGGGGGTGATAAGGAGTACACTGTACCATTGAAAGCAATAACAAGAGCTAAAGCTAGAGAGACACCAAAAAAAAATGGGGAGAATGACCAAAGTGACAAAGAGGTGAATACACCCACACCTCAAAGAGTTGAAGACTCGGAAGAACCTGGAAAAAGTATCACAAGTAAATGAACACAAAGATGGAAGAATCGTAGAGATAAGATAAAGGAAAAGAAACTACAACAACAGATGGAGAAGGAAAAAAATGAACAAGATCAAAAAGAAAAACAGAAACTTGAAGAAGAAAATAAAAAAGGAAAGTATAAAAAAGAAGAGGTAGGATCAGTTTTAGCAGATCCCATGCCAGAAGAGTTAGCCATGTGGATTCAGGCATACCATGCATGAATCAGAGCAGGACCAGCCATTGAACAACATGAAAAAGAATATCCTAGAGGTGACTTAGAGAAGGAAAGGTTGGAGATATGCAAAAAATTAATTGAAGTAGCTCAACAAACCTTAGAAAAGCCAGTTCTTCAATTACCCAATTCATGAATTCCCGAAAAGGAATTCCAAGAGTGTGTCATCCTTAATGACCCTGAGACACCCAAAGAAGGTGAGACACGTCATGAAAATCACTGCGAGGATAAAAGGGAAGGATTCATTGTCCCCAAAGTTGATGGAGAATGGCCTAAAGACTTGTGGGCAAGAGTCCAAGAAGACAGATGGAAGAAAGTGGAAGGAATAGAACCACCCTTTGAGGAGCTGGAAGCAGAAGGTGAAATAGAAGATTCAATACCTGAGCAGAATTCTGAAGGATTATTACAAATTGATCAAAACGACAAGGAAAATGACAGTATAAAAGCTTTACCAAATTATACAGGAGAATACGAACATAATTCGGAATTGTACTGCATTCCCTCAATAAGAAAAAAAAGAGCAGAACCCATCAATCCAAACATCGGACATCATACAACACCTTAGAAAGGTAAAAATCCCTTGCACTCTGACATTGGAAGAACTTTTGAAGGTCAAACCGCATCTGAAGGAGAAACTAACCAGTCAATTGGAGATCAAGGCGAAAGAGAAGGAGATGCCTGATGAAGTAAACACAGTAAAAATCCCAGTCGATAAGGTTGGAGATTTCAACAAAGGAGATGAAGGAAACACTTGCCTTCCAATTACCTATAGAGGTTACACCACTAAAGCTACCTTAGATTCAGGAGCTCGAGTAGGAATTGCAACTAAAGAAATCTGGGAGAAATGGGGAAAACCAGCCTTAAGACCAACACGCATGAAGATACAATTGGCGGACGGACACACTGAATGACCCTTGGGATTATTGGAATGAGTAATTTTTACCACTTGCGGAGTTGAATTCGAGCACACCTTAGCGATATGTCAATTTGAACGAGCGAGCAATTATGAAATGATACCTGGAAGACCCTTCATTGTTAAAAATAAAGAAGTAAGCTCGTATATATTTTTGCAAAAAGGATTTTCTTCAAGTAGAAGGAAAATACAAAAATGAAAAATAGAAGCATTTACTTCAGCAAGTAGTGGAGGCCAAAAGAGAATCATTCAAAAGAGAATCAAATCCAAAATCTGAATTGTAAAAGGAGTGGCTGTCCAAAGTAGTGGAGAAATGATGGAGAAGAGCTCTCAAACTCATCATGAGAGTTTTTGGTCACTTGGCTATAAAAGAAGCAAGGGAGGACACTCAAGAAGAGAGCAAGAAGGCGTGGAAGCCCCCTTGTATCTACTTCATTTGGTTTGAGTCATTTCGTTCAGTTCACTCTCATAGAGTGTGTCCAGCCGCACACCCATTTTTGGGTAGTCTACTTGTGAGAGTCATATCTCTCAACATATGTATCCAAATTTAGTGTTTAAACATTCGTTGGAAAGCTTATCTTGAGTACTTCCTCTGTCTAGAACAGTTTTATGAAATTCTTTATGCTCTCTGAGTTATTCAGGTTTTAGTGAAGTCCAGTTTTCAGCTATGACCAGCCGCACACCCATTTTTGGGTAGTCTACTAGCAAGGAAGAATGATCTTCTTCTTCTTCTATTACATAAAAAGTTCAGATTGAGGCAAGGAAGAATGATCTTCTTCTTCTTCTATTACATAAAAAGGAATGTACAAGAATGACCTAAAAACAAGAATACAACTACTGGAATATATAAAGACCAGTACATGAGGAAAAACCTAATGTCTACGAATGAGTGAGCTGGCAAGAAACAAATGTGCCATCACTCTCGATAGATAAATCTAATAAAGCTCAATGAAGTGTCCCTGAAATATATTGGTGTGACCACTATACATACCAGAGAAGAAGTGATATGTGTCATCCAAGATCATCACATGTTGAGCTTGATATCTCAACAGATGTGCCATGTGTTTAAAGAGTTCTTGAGGAAAAACTTGGAAGTCTATGTTGATGATCTCTATGCTCATTCCAACATTAGACAAGCACATAGCAAAGACTTGATAGGTTATATCACAGGTGAAGAAGAAAAGCCTCAGTTCAGAGATCCTAGTGTTCCAACTAGGATCAGATTTGAAGACTTAGATGAAGAGAGATGCTCAAGCTAGGAGCATTATCTATATGGGAGTTAATGACTACTTGCTACCTGACATTAGAGGTCTTGAAAGTGCAAGTGATATATTTTATTGCTTTGGAGGAGCATTTCCAAAACACCACAAAATCAAGGAAGGCATCCTTGTGGGCAGAGTTTACCGCATTCAAGAAGAAGGCCTCTCAATCCATTTCAGATTATGTAACAAGGATGAAGGACATTGCAGATGCATTAGGAGAAGTTGATGAAGATATTGAGGAGGATAAATTGGTAAGGCAAATCATCACAGGTTTGAGAGGTGATGACAAATGGAAATCATTCATTTTGTCTACGTAATTATCACTGGATCATTTTACTCCTGATTTGAATCAGTTGCTAGGACACATGCTAACCGTTGAGCAAGATGTCAAAGGTGAAAGCGATAAGAGTGCAGGTCAAGCAATGTATTCAAAGGATAAAAAGAAGAATAGCAAAGGAAAGCAACTAGCAAACGAAGATGAAGGTACAACTAACCAAGCTAACTTCCTAAGAGGAAGAGGAGGTGGCAAAGGTAGAGGAAGAGGCAAAAGTAATAAAGATGGAGTAAAAGCTTGCTGGATTTGTGGTAACACAAATCACTTATCTCATGATTGTTGGCATAATACTCAGAATAATGGTGGATATAATTAGAACTTTAATTCAAGAGGAAGAGGTGGCAAAAATCAAAGAGGTAATTTCAGAGGAAGAGGTAGTAGAGGTTATTTTGGAAGAAGTGCAGGTAGAGGATTCCAAAGCCAACAATACAACAATACCTACTACAATTATGATTCAGATTAGAAGGAGGATTCAACATTGATTATGAATGCAACTTGTGAATGACAAAGTGAAGACCAAAGAGTCTTCTACATTGACTCAGGGTGTAGCAATCACTTGAGTGGCAACATAGCATTGATAACTGATTTGGAAAATAAGGTAACTAATCATGTAGTTCAAACAGGTGATAATACAAAGCACAATGTGAAGTCAATTGGAACAGTGAAAGCCAAGGATGGAAGTACTCTCTTGAGTAAGGTTTTGTATGTTCCTACAATTTCAAAGAATCTGATAAGTGTAGGACAAATTGTTGAAAAAGATTATGAAGTTAGGTTCACTAATGAAGGAGTTTTTGTGGAAGACCCTAGCAATGGGTATAAACAAATTGTTTCAGGGAAGAAAGAAGGAAGATTGTTCACATTGAAGATTCAAGGTAATGTTGGTCATGCCTTGTCAACCTATGGAGGACATAAGATCTCAGAGTTAGATCTTTGGCACAAAAGGCTTGGACATTTTAATGAAAGAGGTATTAAAGATATGGTTAACAATGGTTCAGTGCTTGGATTGCCTAATGTTGCAGGTCAAGATATGACATACAAGTGTGAGGCATGTCAAATAGGTAAGGCTCATAAGCAAACTTATTCCAATCATGGTTTTATGTATTCAGAGAAGGTTGAGTTGGTACACCAAGATGTGTGGGGACCATCAAAGGATTTTAGTATCAATGGTTCAAGGTATTATGTAATTTATGTTAATGATGCTACCAGATGGATCACTAGCTATGTGATCAAAGATAAATCAGAGATTGTTGCTCTAGCACAATGGTGAGAACCACGTTAAGAAGATCCACCTCCTTAATGTCAATTTGCAAAAGAGATAGGAGTGATATGAAGATCGTGAACGTGAGATGAAGTGAGAGTGAAGGTGAGAAGCATAGAGATGCACACACACATACACACACACAATGAAGAGACAAACAAGACACAATGGAAGGTAGCAAATCAACTCTATTGCTCAAGATCTCAATTAGAAGCTCAAAATAGCTCTAAGCTCACACCAACTAACCTCAAAAATGAGCTCTCTAGCTCTTTTTATAGATTCTAGACTAGTTTTGACCGGTTTCACATCTAATGACCGCATAGTTAAAAAATAGGTTCTAAGCACTATTTGAAAGGGTAAACGGTATCTTAAAATAACCAAAATTGGTATGCTCATTCTACCTAAGCTCCTCAAGTTCGAGGACTCCTCATCTTGCACAAAATGGAGCAATAAATTACAAAAAGGGTTTTTTCTATGTTACATATGTTACAAAAGTGATAAAAATCACTGTTGGAGGTTTTCGAAAAGTATTTTGAAATATATTTGTTTGAAAAAATGATTCGACTGGCTCTCGGCTACTTCGTTTCGTTGTGCTCAGTCTTCACATGCTTCCACGGCTTTTATGGCTTTGGCTACTGCTAACACCCCCCTCCCTCTCACTTCTGTCGTCTTTGACAGAACCTTGTTGTGAGGTCTGTTGGATATAATTCTGGATTAATTCCTAAGCGAGGGTGTGTGCTGCACAGCTAAGAAGAGCACAAGGTAGAGAAAAAGACGGGCCCCAAAAATTTTCCAATTTGGACACTTTATCTTTGTATCATAATCATGTTGTAATATATTTTCCGATGTAAATGCACTAGAGGAGTCCTCTAGATGCATCCTCACAGAAGATTAGTAGCCTACCCATGTAAATTAGTAGGCTCTTTGTAAGGACTTTTGGCCATTGTGAGAATCAAGAGCACAGAATTTCGAATTTGTGTCTTTTCCTCTCTGTATTTCTTCTTTGTGAGCTTCTATGTATGTGTGTTTCTTGAAAAGAGTGTTAGGAACTGTTGTCTATCCATGAAAGTGTTTGTTTGCTGTTGTTAAGGTGTGTGCGAAGTGTAAGAAGTGTTGAAGTGTAGGAAGGTCATTCCTACGACTCAGTATTTTGCTCATAACTTGAAGTAGAAGCGTCAAAATTGAGTGAAAATATACCATTGGATGTGTCTTCGCGAGAGCTTCAAAACACATATCCTATTTGCTATATTCGGAGTTCGGAGCTGAGAGAAAAGCTCAATTTACTGTTGGCTGCTGCTCCAAGTATCGTGACACCATGACTGACAGTGGAACCTTGTTTGGATTAGTTTAGCCTTGTTTGCACTATTTGGGAAGCATGTTTGCATTGATCATCATTTGAATGCATGTCCTCATACACTCGGCTAGGTTTTGATACTCCTTGGATTGATAAATAAAGTGTGAATCCCCACTATATGCACTTGAGGGGGATTGAGGTATAGTCTCTTTCTCCACAAGTCCTTAAGTTGGATCTTAGGTACACACATTTTTGGCGCCGTTTCCGAGGAATGTGGAATCAAACCGAGGCATTCGTGTGATGGTAAGTAGCTTTCAGCATTGAAGTGAGTAGAGGAGTTGTGAATTTCTCTTCTTTGGTAAGTCACAGTCATCCGCACTTACTACTTCTCACTCTTGGAGTGTGTGTAGTGAGTTGATAGTCTAGGGAAGTGAGTGGAGTGAGTAGAGTAGGAGGAGGAAGGGAGTAGGTTAGGAAGCTAGAGTAGTCATTAATCTTAGTATTGTTGAGTCTTTATAGTTAGGAGAACTTTTCAAAAAAAATATAAAACCCAAAAACTGTCCTTTTTCAAATCACTTGTCTCCAAGGCGAGTATCGTCCGAGCTAGCTTTCGAGTATCGTTTACCAGAGATCAGGGCTTTTGAGCTGCGCAGAGCAAGCAAGAGTGATAGGGGGGTTGGAAAATAGCTTCCAAGGTGAGCACACTGATCCTTTGTGCATAACACCCTTTCAAATCAAATTTTCCAGTAAAATGATCCACAGTAAGTATCGTGGGGGTCTTTCAGGGTTAAAAAAGTTTATATTTGATGAGACACATGGTCAAGAGAGGGTCGATGAGCTTGAGAAACACATATATGCAGTTAAAATCCAAAAAAATCACTTGCAAAAATTGAAAAAGTGTCAAGTATCATGTTCTCCCGCGGTTGAGTATCGCGATACCTGGGTATCGTGATTTCTTATGGTCGAGTATCGCGATACTTGGCTTTGCTGAATATTGTGTATCGTGGAACTCTTTTCATGATACCTATCAAGTATCGGGTATCATTGAATTGGGTCTGGCGATACTTGTCACCTATCTTGTATCGTGAAATTCAGATCGCGATACTCCTCGGATATCGTGTATCATGGATCTCTGATCACGATACTTGCGGGATATCGTGTATCGTGGAGGCAGTCCTCCCGATACCTAGCAAATATCGAGTATCGTCAAGAATTTTCTCGCGATACTTGTCAAGTATCGAGTATCGTGAAAATTTTGTGGAGGAATATCGTCTATCGTGTATTGTTGAATTACTCGCGATCTTGTTTAAGTATCGAGTATCGTATTCTTCAAGTATCATGTATCGTGACCGTCTCAGGTGCCCAATATCGTGTATCGTCTAGGTGGAATATCGTGTATCGTCTTCCTCACATATCAAGTATCGTGGTACCCTTCTAGTGAGTCATATATCGAGTATCGTGACATACTCTTTTTGGGTGAAACATCATGTATCGTGGTCTTTTTTGGGTCAAGTATCGTGAGTTGTGGATTCACTGTCAGTCTTATTCCAACCAAACTTTCCTTAGAATTCAGACCCTCAGTACAGAGATCTAGGAGCTGGAGGTTGGCTAAGGTTGATCAGAGCTTTTAAGTGAATCAACCTAAGGTCGGGAGGAACCCTAGAAAGTCGAAGAAGTGTAATCTCTTCTGTAGGAAATGTAGCCGAACCTAGTAGCCGTTCCCATTATTTTGAAGCCTCTAGTGAGTGAGAGGAAGAAATTCCCATGGCTTCACAGGATATGCAGAACACTGTACCAATGATTGGCATGATGTTAATTATTGAGGGAGAATATCGGACATCTTTGGAATATGTGAACACCAACCAAAATGCGATACCTATCTACCTAGATGGTCTAACCGATCAGTGGCCAGGCTGAAGAAAGCTTCAGATGCTTACATAGTACCTAGGCCAGCAGTTAAGTATGCAGGAGGGTTTTATATGGACAAGAGAGACATCCAGTATGTAGTCATGAAACACCCTGAAATTATCAATGAACAAGGGGAAGAAGATAATGCTCATAACCTTAATGCAGAGGGACATGAGGAGCAAGTGACCACCCTTAGAGGGAGATCTACTGTTGTTAGGGTTTGGAGAGGAGACCTAGTTCCCCAAGATGATTCCATAATGGATGTATATTTGATCAACGGAATGGAGCATCTCCTTAGAGCCCACTCTTCATTATGGGAAGTAGCCCCTAACCCAGTTACTGTCTACGAGTTACAAGATCCTAAATTCCCCACCATCGTCACATATTTGGAAAAAAATCAAAGGAGGTACTGACCTCTAATGGAGTTAGAAAGAGCAGGGTTGAACTATCAGAACATCCCAGTGTTCCCTCCTCGAGATCAAGCCACTACTTCGCAAAAACATCAAGGAATGTTTCAGGATAATTCATATCAACAGTCTGGACAAACACAACAAACACAAATCCCAGTTAGACCCCATGTGCAGTTTGCTATGCCTGCAGATAACCCTAACTATCGGCCTCAGCCACCTGTTGATCCAAGGAATGGAATTCCTGCCCCAGTCAGACCACCTATAGTAAGAGGACCATGTATACCCATAGGAAGACCAGTCTTCCCTGTAATACCTAGACCACCTGAAGCAAGAAGAAGATTAAGACCCATTCAAGTCGCCAAATGCATGAGAAACCATTATGATGGCTCTAGTGAACCTTACAATCATATAGCTGAATTTAAGCAAGTAATCAGAGCCGAACAAGTGGAAGATTTTCTGATCCAATATGAATCCTTTGGTCTAACATTGACAAAAACAGCTTTAGCATGGTTCCAACCATTAGATCCTAATAATTTTCAAAACATGGAACAAGTCTATCAAGAATTAATTGAGGAATTCACCAAATCTAGGATTAAAAACAACTCTTCCCCATTGATCCATAGTTTTAAGCAAGCTCCTATGGAATCGGTGAGATTGGTTGCAAGAAGATTTATACAATATGTGGATAGATGCCCTGTTGAAGAGAGACCCACTCAAAACAAGATGGTGTCCTTATTTTTGGAAGGATTAGTGAATGGATCATTAAGATCTCTGGTATATGTGAAAAGAGTTCAAACTTTGCAAGAATGTATGAAAGAATGCATTGATTTAGAGGACAACCTAGAAGAGGATTTGAAAATACCTCAAGGTAGCATGAAAAGTGAAGATTCTGCCAGCAGTACATCAAACCCTAAGAACAATGTAGAGGAAATAGCCGACTTAGTAGCAAAGAAACTGAACGTTCAAGGACAGAGGAACTACCCCAACAACCCAATGAGAGTACCCATGCTTAGAAGATGTATGCATTGTGGAGGTGATCATTCCTCTCATTTGTGCACTAGAGGAGTAGTCCCACCACCTACTTATGCTTACAATAGACCACCTATTCCAGGTCCTCTACAATATTGTAGCATAGGACAAAAATACACAAATCATAGCAGAGAAAACTATCCTTACAATAGGCAATCAAGACTGGTACAACCTGTCATGAGACCTTATGGATACCCTCAGAGGGATCAAGGAGGAGAAGCCTTTAGATATCCCACATATCAGCAGCAGGGACCAGTACCACGACCGTATGCTTATCAAGGGTACACTCAACCACAACCGGTGTTAGGACAACAACCGCCCCATCCTCAAAATGTGGTCTCAGTGAAAGAAGCTCGACAAGAAGAGAACCCTAAGAGAGCAATAGTTCCAGCCACACCTTTGACTAGTAACGAATCATATGACCCATCTTATGACCATAGTCAAGGAAATTATTCCGCTTATGAGAACTCCATGATAGAATATGGACAAATGTACAAATCGTATACCTATGGCATAGAAGTATCAGATAGTTCTCAAGGATATGAGCAGGATTATGTGTCATTGATGTATATTGCTCCCAGAGCACCCATACCCCCCTGACCTATGAACCGACTGCCTGTACCTAGAGGACCATGTTATAGATGTGGAGGTGATCACTATATCAGGGAATGTACACTACCAAACCCACCACCACCACAGCGAGTTTGGGATTCAAGATATTGTGGTGATTGTGGTAAAGAACACCTTTTCAGAGATTGCCCCAAGAACCCCAACAAAGTTAACTTGAACGTGCAAATTAATGTGATAGAAGTAGTAGAGTCGTCAGGGGGTGATAAGGAGTACACTGTACCATTGAAAGCAATAACAAGAGCTAAAGCTAGAGAGACACCAAAAGAAAATGGGGAGAATGACCAAAGTGACAGAGAGGTGAATACACCCACACCTCAAAGAGTTGAAGACTCGGAAGAACCTGGAAAAAGTATCACAAGTAAATGAACACAAAGATGGAAGAATCGTAGAGATAAGATAAAGGAAAAGAAACTACAACAACAGATGGAGAAGGAAAAAAATGAACAAGATCAAAAAGAAAAACAGAAACTTGAAGAAGAAAATAAAAAAGGAAAGTATAAAAAAGAAGAGGTAGGATCAGTTTTAGCAGATCCCATGCCAGAAGAGTTAGCCATGTGGATTCAGGCATACCATGCATGAATCAGAGCAGGACCAGCCATTGAACAACATGAAAAAGAATATCCTAGAGGTGACTTAGAGAAGGAAAGGTTGGAGATATGCAAAAAATTAATTGAAGTAGCTCAACAAACCTTAGAAAAGCCAGTTCTTCAATTACCCAATTCATGAATTCCCGAAAAGGAATTCCAAGAGTGTGTCATCCTTAATGACCCTGAGACACCCAAAGAAGGTGAGACACGTCATGAAAATCACTGCGAGGATAAAAGGGAAGGATTCATTGTCCCCAAAGTTGATGGAGAATGGCCTAAAGACTTGTGGGCAAGAGTCCAAGAAGACAGATGGAAGAAAGTGGAAGGAATAGAACCACCCTTTGAGGAGTTGGAAGCAGAAGGTGAAATAGAAGATTCAATACCTGAGCAGAATTCTGAAGGATTATTACAAATTGATCAAAACGACAAGGAAAATGACAGTATAAAAGCTTTACCAAATTATACAGGAGAATACGAACATAATTCGGAATTGTACTGCATTCCCTCAATAAGAAAAAAAAGAGCAGAACCCATCAATCCAAACATCGGACATCATACAACACCTTAGAAAGGTAAAAATCCCTTGCACTCTGACATTGGAAGAACTTTTGAAGGTCAAACCGCATCTGAAGGAGAAACTAACCAGTCAATTGGAGATCAAGGCGAAAGAGAAGGAGATGCCTGATGAAGTAAACACAGTAAAAATCCCAGTCGATAAGGTTGGAGATTTCAACAAAGGAGATGAAGGAAACACTTGCCTTCCAATTACCTATAGAGGTTACACCACTAAAGCTACCTTAGATTCAGGAGCTGGAGTAGGAATTGCAACTAAAGAAATCTGGGAGAAATGGGGAAAACCAGCCTTAAGACCAACACGCATGAAGATACAATTGGCGGACGGACACACTGAATGACCCTTGGGATTATTGGAATGAGTAATTTTTACCACTTGCGGAGTTGAATTCGAGCACACCTTAGCGATATGTCAATTTGAACGAGCGAGCAATTATGAAATGATACCTGGAAGACCCTTCATTGTTAAAAATAAAGAAGTAAGCTCGTATATATTTTTGCAAAAAGGATTTTCTTCAAGTAGAAGGAAAATACAAAAATGAAAAATAGAAGCATTTACTTCAGCAAGTAGTGGAGGCCAAAAGAGAATCATTCAAAAGAGAATCAAATCCAAAATCTGAATTGTAAAAGGAGTGGCTGTCCAAAGTAGTGGAGAAATGATGGAGAAGAGCTCTCAAACTCATCATGAGAGTTTTTGGTCACTTGGCTATAAAAGAAGCAAGGGAGGACACTCAAGAAGAGAGCAAGAAGGCGTGGAAGCCCCCTTGTATCTACTTCATTTGGTTTGAGTCATTTCGTTCAGTTCACTCTCATAGAGTGTGTCCAGCCGCACACCCATTTTTGGGTAGTCTACTTGTGAGAGTCATATCTCTCAACATATGTATCCAAATTTAGTGTTTAAACATTCGTTGGAAAGCTTATCTTGAGTACTTCCTCTGTCTAGAACGGTTTTATGAAATTCTTTATGCTCTCTAAGTTATTCAGGTTTTAGTGAAGTCCAGTTTTCAGCTATGACGAGCCGCACACCCATTTTTGGGTAGTCTACTAGCAAGGAAGAATGATCTTCTTCTTCTTCTATTACATAAAAAGTTCAGATTGAGGCAAGGAAGAATGATCTTCTTCTTCTTCTATTACATAAAAAGGAATGTACAAGAATGACCTAAAAACAAGAATACAACTACTGGAATATATAAAGACCAGTACATGAGGAAAAACCTAATGTCTACGAATGAGTGAGCTGGCAAGAAACAAATGTGCCATCACTCTCGATAGATAAATCTAATAAAGCTCAATGAAGTGTCCCTGAAATATACTGGTGTGACCACTATACATGCCAGAGAAGAAGTGATATGTGTCATCCAAGATCATCACATGTTGAGCTTGATATCTCAACAGATGTGCCATGTGTTTAAAGAGTTCTTGAGGAAAAACTTGGAAGTCTATGTTGATGATCTCTATGCTCATTCCAACATTAGACAAGCACATAGCAAAGACTTGATAGGTTATATCACAGGTGAAGAAAAGCCTCAGTTCAGAGATCCTAGTGTTCCAACTAGGATCAGATTTGAAGACTTAGATGAAGAGAGATGCTCAAGCTAGGAGCATTATCTATATGGGAGTTAATGACTACTTGCTACCTGACATTAGAGGTCTTGAAAGTGCAAGTGATATATTTTATTGCTTTGGAGGAGCATTTCCAAAACACCACAAAATCAAGGAAGGCATCCTTGTGGGCAGAGTTTACCGCATTCAAGAAGAAGGCCTCTCAATCCATTTCAGATTATGTAACAAGGATGAAGGACATTGCAGATGCATTAGGAGAAGTTGATGAAGATATTGAGGAGGATAAATTGGTAAGGCAAATCCTCACAGGTTTGAGAGGTGATGACAAATGGAAATCATTCATTTTGTCTACGTAATTATCACTGGATCATTTTACTCCTGATTTGAATCAGTTGCTAGGACACATGCTAACCGTTGAGCAAGATGTCAAAGGTGAAAGCGATAAGAGTGCAGGTCAAGCAATGTATTCAAAGGATAAAAAGAAGAATAGCAAAGGAAAGCAACTAGCAAACGAAGATGAAGGTACAACTAACCAAGCTAACTTCCTAAGAGGAAGAGGAGGTGGCAAAGGTAGAGGAAGAGGCAAAAGTAATAAAGATGGAGTAAAAGCTTGCTGGATTTGTGGTAACACAAATCACTTATCTCATGATTGTTGGCATAATACTCAGAATAATGGTGGATATAATTAGAACTTTAATTCAAGAGGAAGAGGTGGCAAAAATCAAAGAGGTAATTTCAGAGGAAGAGGTAGTAGAGGTTATTTTGGAAGAAGTGCAAGTAGAGGATTCCAAAGCCAACAATACAACAATACCTACTACAATTATGATTCAGATTAGAAGGAGGATTCAACATTGATTATGAATGCAACTTGTGAATGACAAAGTGAAGACCAAAGAGTCTTCTACATTGACTCAGGGTGTAGCAATCACTTGAGTGGCAACATAGCATTGATAACTGATTTGGAAAATAAGGTAACTAATCATGTAGTTCAAACAGGTGATAATACAAAGCACAATGTGAAGTCAATTGGAACAGTGAAAGCCAAGGATGGAAGTACTCTCTTGAGTAAGGTTTTGTATGTTCCTACAATTTCAAAGAATCTGATAAGTGTAGGACAAATTGTTGAAAAAGATTATGAAGTTAGGTTCACTAATGAAGGAGTTTTTGTGGAAGACCCTAGCAATGGGTATAAACAAATTGTTTCAGGGAAGAAAGAAGGAAGATTGTTCACATTGAAGATTCAAGGTAATGTTGGTCATGCCTTGTCAACCTATGGAGGACATAAGATCTCAGAGTTAGATCTTTGGCACAAAAGGCTTGGACATTTTAATGAAAGAGGTATTAAAGATATGGTTAACAATGGTTCAGTGCTTGGATTGCCTAATGTTGCAGGTCAAGATATGACATACAAGTGTGAGGCATGTCAAATAGGTAAGGCTCATAAGCAAACTTATTCCAATCATGGTTTTATGTATTCAGAGAAGGTTGAGTTGGTACACCAAGATGTGTGGGGACCATCAAAGGATTTTAGTATCAATGGTTCAAGGTATTATGTAATTTATGTTAATGATGCTACCAGATGGATCACTAGCTATGTGATCAAAGATAAATCAGAGATTGTTGCTCTAGCACAATGGTGAGAACCACGTTAAGAAGATCCACCTCCTTAATGTCAATTTGCAAAAGAGATAGAAGTGATATGAAGATCGTGAACGTGAGATGAAGTGAGAGTGAAGGTGAGAAGCATAGAGATGCACACACACATACACACACACAATGAAGAGACAAACAAGACACAATGGAAGGTAGCAAATCAACTCTATTGCTCAAGATCTCAATTAGAAGCTCAAAATAGCTCTAAGCTCACACCAACTAACCTCAAAAATGAGCTCTCTAGCTCTTTTTATAGATTCTAGACTAGTTTTGACCGGTTTCACATCTAATGACCGCATAGTTAAAAAATAGGTTCTAAGCACTATTTGAAAGGGTAAACGGTATCTTAAAATAACCAAAATTGGTATGCTCATTCTACCTAAGCTCCTCAAGTTCGAGGACTCCTCATCTTGCACAAAATGGAGCAATAAATTACAAAAAGGGTTTTTTCTATGTTACATATGTTACAAAAGTGATAAAAATCATTGTTGGAGGTTTTCGAAAAGTATTTTGAAATATATTTGTTTGAAAAAATGATTCGACTGGCTCTCGGCTACTTCGTTTCGTTGTGCTCAGTCTTCACATGCTTCCACGGCTTTTATGCCTTTGGCTACTGCTAACACCCCCCTCCCTCTCACTTCTGTCGTCTTTGACAGAACCCTGTTGTGAGGTCTGTTGGATATAATTCTGGATTAATTCCTGAGCGAGGGTGTGTGCTGCACAGCTAAGAAGAGCACAAGGTAGAGAAAAAGACGGGCCCCAAAAATTTTCCAATTTGGACACTTTATCTTTGTATCATAATCATGTTGTAATATATTTTCCGATGTAAATGCACTAGAGGAGTCCTCTAGATGCATCCTCACAGAAGATTAGTAGCCTACCCATGTAAATTAGTAGGCTCTTTGTAAGGACTTTTGGCCATTGTGAGAATCAAGAGCACAGAATTTCGAATTTGTGTCTTTTCCTCTCTGTATCTTCTTCTTTGTGAGCTTCTATGTATGTGTGTTTCTTGAAAAGAGTGTTAGGAACTGTTGTCTATCCATGAAAGTGTTTGTTTGCTGTTGTTAAGGTGTGTGCGAAGTGTAAGAAGTGTTGAAGTGTAGGAAGGTCATTCCTACGACTCAGTATTTTGCTCATAACTTGAAGTAGAAGCGTCAAAATTGAGTGAAAATATACCATTGGATGTGTCTTCGCGAGAGCTTCAAAACACATATCCTATTTGCTATATTCGGAGTTCGGAGCTGAGAGAAAAGCTCAATTTACTGTTGGCTGCTGCTCCAAGTATCGTGACACCATGACTGACAGTGGAACCTTGTTTGGATTAGTTTAGCCTTGTTTGCACTATTTGGGAAGCATGTTTGCATTGATCATCATTTGAATGCATGTCCTCATACACTCGGCTAGGTTTTGATACTCCTTGGATTGATAAATAAAGTGTGAATCCCCACTATATGCACTTGAGGGGGATTGAGGTATAGTCTCTTTCTCCACAAGTCCTTAAGTTGGATCTTAGGTACACACATTTTTGGCGCCGTTTCCGAGGAATGTGGAATCAAACCGAGGCATTCGTGTGATGGTAAGTAGCTTTCAGCATTGAAGTGAGTAGAGGAGTTGTGAATTTCTCTTCTTTGGTAAGTCACAGTCATCCGCACTTACTACTTCTCACTCTTGGAGTGTGTGTAGTGAGTTGATAGTCTAGGGAAGTGAGTGGAGTGAGTAGAGTAGGAGGAGGAAGGGAGTAGGTTAGGAAGCTAGAGTAGTCATTAATCTTAGTATTGTTGAGTCTTTATAGTTAGGAGAACTTTTCAAAAAAAATATAAAACCCAAAAACTGTCCTTTTTCAAATCACTTGTCTCCAAGGCGAGTATCGTCCGAGCTAGCTTTCGAGTATCGTTTACCAGAGATCAGGGCTTTTGAGCTGCGCAGAGCAAGCAAGAGTGATAGGGGGGTTGGAAAATAGCTTCCAAGGTGAGCACACTGATCCTTTGTGCATAACACCCTTTCAAATCAAATTTTCCAGTAAAATGATCCGCAGTAAGTATCGTGGGGGTCTTTCAGGGTTAAAAAAGTTTATATTTGATGAGACACATGGTCAAGAGAGGGTCGATGAGCTTGAGAAACACATATATGCAGTTAAAATCCAAAAAAATCACTTGCAAAAATTGAAAAAGTGTCAAGTATCATGTTCTCCCGCGGTTGAGTATCGCGATACCTGGGTATCGTGATTTCTTATGGTCGAGTATCGCGATACTTGGCTTTGCTGAATATTGTGTATCGTGGAACTCTTTTCATGATACCTATCAAGTATCGGGTATCGTTGAATTGGGTCTGGCGATACTTGTCACCTATCTTGTATCGTGAAATTCAGATCGCGATACTCCTCGGATATCGTGTATCATGGATCTCTGATCACGATACTTGCGGGATATCGTGTATCGTGGAGGCAGTCCTCCCGATACCTAGCAAATATCGAGTATCGTCAAGAATTTTCTCGCGATACTTGTCAAGTATCGAGTATCGTGAAAATTTTGTGGAGGAATATCGTCTATCGTGTATTGTTGAATTACTCGCGATCTTGTTTAAGTATCGAGTATCGTATTCTTCAAGTATCATGTATCGTGACCGTCTCAGGTGCCCAATATCGTGTATCGTCTAGGTGGAATATCGTGTATCGTCTTCCTCACATATCAAGTATCGTGGTACCCTTCTAGTGAGTCATATATCGAGTATCGTGACATACTCTTTTTGGGTGAAACATCATGTATCGTGGTCTTTTTTGGGTCAAGTATCGTGAGTTGTGGATTCACTGTCAGTCTTATTCCAACCAAACTTTCCTTAGAATTCAGACCCTCAGTACAGAGATCTAGGAGCTGGAGGTTGGCTAAGGTTGATCAGAGCTTTTAAG
Source organism: Ceratopteris richardii (assembly GCA_020310875.1). Taxonomy (NCBI): domain Eukaryota; kingdom Viridiplantae; phylum Streptophyta; class Polypodiopsida; order Polypodiales; family Pteridaceae; genus Ceratopteris; species Ceratopteris richardii. The sequence goes on from CM035412.1 coordinate 201,109,395, forward strand.
TGAATCAACCTAAGGTCGGGAGGAACCCTAGAAAGTCGAAGAAGTGTAATCTCTTCTGTAGGAAATGTAGCCGAACCTAGTAGCCGTTCCCATTATTTTGAAGCCTCTAGTGAGTGAGAGGAAGAAATTCCCATGGCTTCACAGGATATGCAGAACACTGTACCAATGATTGGCATGATGTTAATTATTGAGGGAGAATATCGGACATCTTTGGAATATGTGAACACCAACCAAAATGCGATACCTATCTACCTAGATGGTCTAACCGATCAGTGGCCAGGCTGAAGAAAGCTTCAGATGCTTACATAGTACCTAGGCCAGCAGTTAAGTATGCAGGAGGGTTTTATATGGACAAGAGAGACATCCAGTATGTAGTCATGAAACACCCTGAAATTATCAATGAACAAGGGGAAGAAGATAATGCTCATAACCTTAATGCAGAGGGACATGAGGAGCAAGTGACCACCCTTAGAGGGAGATCTACTGTTGTTAGGGTTTGGAGAGGAGACCTACTTCCCCAAGATGATTCCATAATGGATGTATATTTGATCAACGGAATGGAGCATCTCCTTAGAGCCCACTCTTCATTATGGGAAGTAGCCCCTAACCCAGTTACTGTCTACGAGTTACAAGATCCTAAATTCCCCACCATCGTCACATATTTGGAAAAAAATCAAAGGAGGTACTGACCTCTAATGGAGTTAGAAAGAGCAGGGTTGAACTATCAGAACATCCCAGTGTTCCCTCCTCGAGATCAAGCCACTACTTCGCAAAAACATCAAGGAATGTTTCAGGATAATTCATATCAACAGTCTGGACAAACACAACAAACACAAATCCCAGTTAGACCCCATGTGCAGTTTGCTATGCCTGCAGATAACCCTAACTATCGGCCTCAGCCACCTGTTGATCCAAGGAATGGAATTCCTGCCCCAGTCAGACCACCTATAGTAAGAGGACCATGTATACCCATAGGAAGACCAGTCTTCCCTGTAATACCTAGACCACCTGAAGCAAGAAGAAGATTAAGACCCATTCAAGTCGCCAAATGCATGAGAAACCATTATGATGGCTCTAGTGAACCTTACAATCATATAGCTGAATTTAAGCAAGTAATCAGAGCCGAACAAGTGGAAGATTTTCTGATCCAATATGAATCCTTTGGTCTAACATTGACAAAAACAGCTTTAGCATGGTTCCAACCATTAGATCCTAATAATTTTCAAAACATGGAACAAGTCTATCAAGAATTAATTGAGGAATTCACCAAATCTAGGATTAAAAACAACTCTTCCCCATTGATCCATAGTTTTAAGCAAGCTCCTATGGAATCGGTGAGATTGGTTGCAAGAAGATTTATACAATATGTGGATAGATGCCCTGTTGAAGAGAGACCCACTCAAAACAAGATGGTGTCCTTATTTTTGGAAGGATTAGTGAATGGATCATTAAGATCTCTGGTATATGTGAAAAGAGTTCAAACTTTGCAAGAATGTATGAAAGAATGCATTGATTTAGAGGACAACCTAGCAGAGGATTTGAAAATACCTCAAGGTAGCATGAAAAGTGAAGATTCTGCCAGCAGTACATCAAACCCTAAGAACAATGTAGAGGAAATAGCCGACTTAGTAGCAAAGAAACTGAACGTTCAAGGACAGAGGAACTACCCCAACAACCCAATGAGAGTACCCATGCTTAGAAGATGTATGCATTGTGGAGGTGATCATTCCTCTCATTTGTGCACTAGAGGAGTAGTCCCACCACCTACTTATGCTTACAATAGACCACCTATTCCAGGTCCTCTACAATATTGTAGCATAGGACAAAAATACACAAATCATAGCAGAGAAAACTATCCTTACAATAGGCAATCAAGACTGGTACAACCTGTCATGAGACCTTATGGATACCCTCAGAGGGATCAAGGAGGAGAAGCCTTTAGATATCCCACATATCAGCAGCAGGGACCAGTACCACGACCGTATGCTTATCAAGGGTACACTCAACCACAACCGGTGTTAGGACAACAACCGCCCCATCCTCAAAATGTGGTCTCAGTGAAAGAAGCTCGACAAGAAGAGAACCCTAAGAGAGCAATAGTTCCAGCCACACCTTTGACTAGTAACGAATCATATGACCCATCTTATGACCATAGTCAAGGAAATTATTCCGCTTATGAGAACTCCATGATAGAATATGGACAAATGTACAAATCGTATACCTATGGCATAGAAGTATCAGATAGTTCTCAAGGATATGAGCAGGATTATGTGTCATTGATGTATATTGCTCCCAGAGCACCCATACCCCCCTGACCTATGAACCGACTGCCTGTACCTAGAGGACCATGTTATAGATGTGGAGGTGATCACTATATCAGGGAATGTACACTACCAAACCCACCACCACCACATCGAGTTTGGGATTCAAGATATTGTGGTGATTGTGGTAAAGAACACCTTTTCAGAGATTGCCCCAAGAACCCCAACAAAGTTAACTTGAACGTGCAAATTAATGTGATAGAAGTAGTAGAGTCGTCAGGGGGTGATAAGGAGTACACTGTACCATTGAAAGCAATAACAAGAGCTAAAGCTAGAGAGACACCAAAAAAAAATGGGGAGAATGACCAAAGTGACAGAGAGGTGAATACACCCACACCTCAAAGAGTTGAAGACTCGGAAGAACCTGGAAAAAGTATCACAAGTAAATGAACACAAAGATGGAAGAATCGTAGAGATAACATAAAGGAAAAGAAACTACAACAACAGATGGAGAAGGAAAAAAATGAACAAGATCAAAAAGAAAAACAGAAACTTGAAGAAGAAAATAAAAAAGGAAAGTATAAAAAAGAAGAGGTAGGATCAGTTTTAGCAGATCCCATGCCAGAAGAGTTAGCCATGTGGATTCAGGCATACCATGCATGAATCAGAGCAGGACCAGCCATTGAACAACATGAAAAAGAATATCCTAGAGGTGACTTAGAGAAGGAAAGGTTGGAGATATGCAAAAAATTAATTGAAGTAGCTCAACAAACCTTAGAAAAGCCAGTTCTTCAATTACCCAATTCATGAATTCCCGAAAAGGAATTCCAAGAGTGTGTCATCCTTAATGACCCTGAGACACCCAAAGAAGGTGAGACACGTCATGAAAATCACTGCGAGGATAAAAGGGAAGGATTCATTGTCCCCAAAGTTGATGGAGAATGGCCTAAAGACTTGTGGGCAAGAGTCCAAGAAGACAGATGGAAGAAAGTGGAAGGAATAGAACCACCCTTTGAGGAGCTGGAAGCAGAAGGTGAAATAGAAGATTCAATACCTGAGCAGAATTCTGAAGGATTATTACAAATTGATCAAAACGACAAGGAAAATGACAGTATAAAAGCTTTACCAAATTATACAGGAGAATACGAACATAATTCGGAATTGTACTGCATTCCCTCAATAAGAAAAAAAAGAGCAGAACCCATCAATCCAAACATCGGACATCATACAACACCTTAGAAAGGTAAAAATCCCTTGCACTCTGACATTGGAAGAACTTTTGAAGGTCAAACCGCATCTGAAGGAGAAACTAACCAGTCAATTGGAGATCAAGGCGAAAGAGAAGGAGATGCCTGATGAAGTAAACACAGTAAAAATCCCAGTCGATAAGGTTGGAGATTTCAACAAAGGAGATGAAGGAAACACTTGCCTTCCAATTACCTATAGAGGTTACACCACTAAAGCTACCTTAGATTCAGGAGCTGGAGTAGGAATTGCAACTAAAGAAATCTGGGAGAAATGGGGAAAACCAGCCTTAAGACCAACACGCATGAAGATACAATTGGCGGACGGACACACTGAATGACCCTTGGGATTATTGGAATGAGTAATTTTTACCACTTGCGGAGTTGAATTCGAGCACACCTTAGCGATATGTCAATTTGAACGAGCGAGCAATTATGAAATGATACCTGGAAGACCCTTCATTGTTAAAAATAAAGAAGTAAGCTCGTATATATTTTTGCAAAAAGGATTTTCTTCAAGTAGAAGGAAAATACAAAAATGAAAAATAGAAGCATTTACTTCAGCAAGTAGTGGAGGCCAAAAGAGAATCATTCAAAAGAGAATCAAATCCAAAATCTGAATTGTAAAAGGAGTGGCTGTCCAAAGTAGTGGAGAAATGATGGAGAAGAGCTCTCAAACTCATCATGAGAGTTTTTGGTCACTTGGCTATAAAAGAAGCAAGGGAGGACACTCAAGAAGAGAGCAAGAAGGCGTGGAAGCCCCCTTGTATCTACTTCATTTGGTTTGAGTCATTTCGTTCAGTTCACTCTCATAGAGTGTGTCCAGCCGCACACCCATTTTTGGGTAGTCTACTTGTGAGAGTCATATCTCTCAACATATGTATCCAAATTTAGTGTTTAAACATTCGTTGGAAAGCTTATCTTGAGTACTTCCTCTGTCTAGAACAGTTTTATGAAATTCTTTATGCTCTCTGAGTTATTCAGGTTTTAGTGAAGTCTAGTTTTCAGCTATGACCAGCCGCACACCCATTTTTGGGTAGTCTACTTGTGAGAGTCATATCTCTCAACATATGTATCCAAATTTAGTGTTTAAACATTCGTTGGAAATCTTATCTTGAGTACTTCCTCTATCTAGAACAGTTTTATGAAATTTATTATGCTCTCTGAGTTATTCAGGTTTTAGTGAAGTCCAGTTTTCAGCCTAACTGAGTGGACAGGTAGTCTGTTTTGAATTAAATAGTTGACAACTCAAATCTACTCCAAATTGAGTGTTTGATATCTCATTTGAAAGCTCTAGGTGTCTAGTTTGAGTGACCAAAGTTTCAAGCTCATTGGATATTTTAGTTGGTACCAGTTTTCATTTGAAGGTTCTGCTATTGGCAAGAGTCTTCATCCTGAGAAGGTCTTCTACACTTTCCGCTGCGATTAGGAGAGGAATTCTCCAACATTTGGTATCAGAGCCTTGGAGTTTGAAGAGGCAAAGCATTGGAACTAAACTGAAGCAAAGGGAAAGCTACAAATCAAGGGGGAGCTTCGTGAATTCAAGAGAGAGCGCCACAACATACTTGAGGCAAACTTCAATCTTGGAAGTTTTCAATGGATGATTTAGGACAACAAGTTGAGAAGTTAGACAAAGACAATTTTCAGTCTTGGAGGTATAGAATGATAAATTACCTTAAAGGTAAAGGTTTATGGGGTTTAGTTAGTGGAGATGATCCACAACCGGTAGACCTTGAAGATCCCAACATTACTCTGGCACAAAGGAGACAATTTGCTGATTGGGAAGAGAGGAATCGAAGGGTGATGTTCCTCATCTCACAAGTTATTTCTAACACTATGATTGGTCATGTGCAAAGCTTAGAAACAGCCAAAGAAGTTTGGGAAGCATTGGAGAAGGTGTATGCTACCTCAACAAGGACTCGGAGGGTGCAACTCAAGAACGAGCTCAACAACATGAAGAAAAGCTCAAACCAAAGCATTAGTGAGTATACATTGAGGATTAAGGAGCTTCGAGATCAACTAGCATCAGTTGGATGCAAGATAGAAGAGGAAGACATCGTCCAAACAGCCCTCAATGGCTTGAGAAGTGAAGAAAAGTGGAAGCCCCTCATCACAAACATCCTTTATAGAGATCCTCTACTAACATTCGACGAAATTATACCAAATCTTGTGGCTGAAGAGGTTGCTCAACAAGGAGAAGGCAACAAAGGTAAGGACAGCCATAGTCAAATGTTATATGCAGGAAGAGGTAGAGGAAGGAACTCAAGAGGAGGCTTGAGAGGAAGAGGAAGAAGCTACAACAATACAAATTTCAGCCAACACAACTCGGACGACAACAAGGACAACTCAAATGACAACACACATGGAAGAGGTCGAGGAAGAAATAGAGGAAGAGGTCGAGGTTCATACAATCCTCATAAAGGTATAGCATGTTATCATTGTGGTAAACTAGGACATTATGCAAATGATTGTTGGCAAAAGAATGGAAGGTTGAATGGAGGCAACCAAAGGAGCCAAAATAACTATGCGACTACATCAAGTGAAGGAGACAAGCAAACCATGCTTGCCATGAAGCATGACTACAACAACTCGAGAAGTGATGACCAAAAATGGTTCATAGATTCAGGTTGCAGCAACCATATGACATGCCAAGGAGATTTGTTCACAAAGCTACAAGCTCCAAGTGGAAAAGGATGTGTAGAGACCGGCGATGAAACTCAACACGCAATTGAGCATGTTGGAGATATCAAGCTTGGAGACAAGAAGGTATTGGCTAATGTTCTTCATGTTCCTACTATTGCAAAGAATTTGATTTCAGTAGGACAAATGGTAGAGAAAGGATATCATGTTATCTTCAATGAAAAAGGCTGCTTTATAAAGAATCCAAAAGAAGGATTCAAGGTCATTGCTCAAGGAAGGAAAGAAGGAAGGATGTTCACTTTGGACATTCAACAACCGCATGGAAAGGTGATGTATATTCAGTTTGGAAACAAGAGGATAGCTGAAATCGATTTGTGGCACAAAAGGTTTGGACATATCAACATTCCCAAGCTCAAGGACATGAGCAACCATGAAGTGGTAAGAGGTCTTCCAAGATTCAATGATGCCGGACTACATGAGTTTTGTGAAGCATGCCAACTAGGAAAGCAAACTCGACAACCATTCAAGAAAAGCAACTATGTGGCAAGGAATGTCCTCGACTTGATACACACGGATGTATGGGGACCATCACAACAACCATCAGTGGCTGGTAATAGATATTTTGTCACTTTTATTGATGATCATTCAAGGAAAGTATGGATGTTTTGCATAAAACAAAAATCAGATGTGTTCTCCATGTTCAAGAGATTTAAAGCACAGGTAGAAAAGGAAACAGGACGCTACATAAAGACCTTGAGGTCCGATGGAGGAGGAGAATATTTCTCCAAAGAATTTTCAGACTTTCTTTATGAAAATGGAATCAAGAGACAATTTACATGTAGGTACACACCTCAACAAAATGGAATAGCTGAAAGGAAAAATCGACATATCACAGAAGTTGCAAGATGCATGCTCAACGAGATGAAGATGCCACTAAACTATTGGGCTGAAGCAACTAGTACGGCCGTTTATTTGATGAACAAGTGCACAACGGCTGGAGTGCATAATCTAACTCCCGAGGAGGTTTATTCCGGTAAGAAGCCTGACCTTACACATCTCAAAGTTTTTGGATGTGTGTGTTATGTTCACATCCCTCAAGAACTAAGGACAAAGATGGAGGCAAAGTCCGAAAAATGTATTTTTATTGGATATTCATCGGAGCAAAAGGGATATAGGTGCTACAATCCGATGACAAAGGAGCTACGAGTCTCACGAGATGTGGTATTTGATGAGCTAAGACCATGGTTTGGAGACAAAGGGAAAGAGAAGACTCTTGAAGAAGATTGCGAAGATGATGAAGGTGGTGTCCAAGAAGAATTTCAGCAAACAAGCACTCAAATGTCAGGTCCAGAAGCTTCTACATCACTTGGAGAAAGCTCAACATGGAAGGGGAGGCTAAGGAGTCATTCCTCATCACCAACATCAGCTTATGAAAGATCTAAAGCCGAAAGTGCTGCCCAAAATAGTGATTCAAATACAAGTGAAGAAGAGTATGAAGAGGTGATCACACCGAAGGTAAAGTTGAACCGATTGAAGAAGCAATGTTCAAAAGGAAATGAAAGGAGGTCTTCAAGAGCAAGGTATCCAATTGAAAGGTTGAGCTATGATAGTTTTATTGCAAAACATTTTGCATATATGACACAGGTGGTCAAAGATAAAGAACCGGATGCATATGAAGAAGCATGTACACAAAAAGAATGGCAAGAAGCTATGCAAGAAGAGATGAAAGCTCTCAAGGACAATCACACATGGGAGCTAGTTCCAAAGGCTGAAGGTATGAAGATTGTTCCAAATAAATGGGTGTTTAAAATAAAGAGAAATGCTGACGGCTCTCTAGCAAGGCATAAAGCTAGACTAGTAGCAAAAGGATTCAAGCAAACTCACGGCATCGATTATGAAGAGACTTTCAGCCCGGTTGCAAAGATGGGAACAATTAGAACCTTGATTGGAGTGAGTGCAGCAAGGAGATGGCCATTGTACCAACTTGACATAAAAAATGCTTTTCTCAATGGTGAACTTCAAGAAGAGGTATACATGAGTCAACCGATTGGATTTGAAGACAAAAAGCATCCAAATTTTGTTTGTAGATTGAAGAAAGCTTTGTATGGGCTGAAGCAAGCACCACGTGCTTGGAATCAAAGATTGGTCGAGTACCTCACAAGGTGTGGGTATAGTCCAAGTAATGCAGATCCCTCTCTCTACATGAAGAAAGAAGAAGGCAAGCAGGTATATATTTGCATATACGTTGATGATCTCATCATAACAGGAAGTAATGTTACAGGAATACAAGAGATCAAAAGGAAACTCGGTAAGGAGTTTAAAATTTCAGATCTTGGTGAGCTGAAATACTTTTTAGGCATTGAGATAGTCTATGGGAAAGATGGCATTTACTTAATGCAAAGAAAGTACCTATTGGATGTTCTTTTCAGATTTGGAATGAGTGAATGCAAACCACTCACTCAACCTATGGATACAAATGTGAAGCTATGCTCAAATGATGGAGAGAAGTTACATGATGTAACTACATACAGGAGTATTATAGGTTCATTGATCTATGCTACGATCACAAGACTAGATTTGTGTTATATTGTTGGAGTTCTTTCTCAATTTATGCAAGCTCCAACAAGTGAACATTTAAATTCAGCCAAACGAGTGCTAAGATATGTGAAGCACACTGTCAATCATGCATTGTTTTATGGATATGATGAAGAATTGCAGGTAAAGGGCTTCAGTGATGCTGATTGGGCTGGTTCCAAGGAGGATAGAAGATCCACTTCAGGTTATGTGTTCATGATAGGTAGCAAACCTATCACATGGAGCTCAAAGAAGCAACCTACTGTTGCACTATCATCTACAGAAGCTGAATATAGAGGTTTAGCCTTTGCAACTTGTGAAGCTATGTGGATTAAGAAGCTCTTGGCTGATCTTGATGTGCAGGTGGAGACCATTCCAATTTATGGTGACAACATGTCAAGCATTCACTTGACAAACAATCCAATGTTTCATGCACGAAGCAAGCACATAGAAGTGCATTATCATTATGTTCGAGAAAAAGTTTTGAGCAAGGATGTGGATATAAAGTTCATTGGAACTAATGACCAGGTTGCAGACATGCTTACAAAGTCCCTTGATGCTTCTAAGCTCAAGAGGTTCAAGGACGACATCAACTTACAAGATATGGTTGAAGGTGCAAGCTCACATGTGAGCTTGAGGGGGAGTGTTAAAAATAAAGAAGTAAGCTCGTATATATTTTTGCAAAAAGGATTTTCTTCAAGTAGAAGGAAAATACAAAAATGAAAAATAGAAGCATTTACTTCAGCAAGTAGTGGAGGCCAAAAGAGAATCATTCAAAAGAGAATCAAATCCAAAATCTGAATTGTAAAAGGAGTGGCTGTCCAAAGTAGTGGAGAAATGATGGAGAAGAGCTCTCAAACTCATCATGAGAGTTTTTGGTCACTTGGCTATAAAAGAAGCAAGGGAGGACACTCAAGAAGAGAGCAAGAAGGCGTGGAAGCCCCCTTGTATCTACTTCATTTGGTTTGAGTCATTTCGTTCAGTTCACTCTCATAGAGTGTGTCCAGCCGCACACCCATTTTTGGGTAGTCTACTTGTGAGAGTCATATCTCTCAACATATGTATCCAAATTTAGTGTTTAAACATTCGTTGGAAAGCTTATCTTGAGTAATTCCTCTGTCTAGAACAGTTTTATGAAATTCTTTATGCTCTCTGAGTTATTCAGGTTTTAGTGAAGTCCAGTTTTCAGCTATGACCAGCCGCACACCCATTTTTGGGTAGTCTACTTGTGAGAGTCATATCTCTCAACATATGTATCCAAATTTAGTGTTTAAACATTCGTTGGAAAGCTTATCTTGAGTACTTCCTCTATCTAGAACAGTTTTATGAAATTCTTTATGCTCTCTGAGTTATTCATGTTTTAGTGAAGTCCAGTTTTCAGCCTAACTGAGTGGACAAGTAGTCTGTTTTGAATCAAATAGTTGACAACTCAAATCTACTCCAAATTGAGTGTTTGATATCTCATTTGAAAGCTCTAGGTGTCTAGTTTGAGTGACCAAAGTTTCAAGTTCATTGGATATTTCAGTTGGTACCAGTTTTCATTTTAAGGTTCTGCTGTTGGCGAGTCTTCATCCTGAGAAGGTCTTCTACACTTTCCGCTGCGATTAGGAGAGGAATTCTCCAACATTCATGAGATAGCTAAAGGTAGTGCAAGATTGGGGAAAAGACGCAGTATACTTACAACATGAAGGAACCACCACAAGAATAAATCTCCACTCATACACGTACCAAGATGTTCCTCCCTTGCAATGGAATCAGATTCATAAGGAGGAAGACGAGCAGTCGATTCACAGTATAGGTTCAAGCAACCAATCTTGGATGAACGAAGACACTCATCTATGGATATACCAAACTGCGAAAAGGAAGAGGATAGAAGGAAAGGATGGCAGTACAGGCAAGGAGTCGCTAGATCTGTACAAGATCCAGCTTACATGCCTCAATTATTCCTAGATGAAGAATTCGAACCTCATGGTTGGATGGAGATTTTAGCCACTCTAGATGTGTGTGTAAACGAAGAAGTGATAACCATGAATGAATGCATTGACGAGGAAGGCTATGACATTAGTCTATACGTGGTAGTTCTTCAAGAGGCGGAAGAAGGAGAAGTAATTGAAAAAGAATGGAAAGAGGATTACGAGAGCATTGAAATGGAGCAAGAGAAAATGGAATCTAGAAGTGGAAATCAAGAAGTAAGTGTCATAACTAATGAAATAAATCAAGAAACGACACAAGAAGAAGAGCTTGGATTAGATAAAGCAAAAGATGATGAAGAAAGCAAGCCTCAAGACCAATTTGAAGTGCCTGCACACTTCAAAAAATATGAAGTGGAAGAGAGGAAAATTGCTATTCAAATGCCTAAACGAGAAGCACAACGAGGAATAGCATATGACAACAAAGAACAAACTAAGAAAATAGTCGTAACATTAGAGGAAGGAGAAGAACGATGCACTTTTATAGGAGAAGATGTCTCAATGGAAGAAGAACAAGAGCTGGTACGACTCATTCGAGAATATAGAGATGTCTTTGCTTGGACATATAAGGATTTGAAAGGAGTAGACCCTTCTATTTGTGCTCATAGAATCCCTATGACATCTGAAGCTAAACCTTCCAAACAAAGACCATACACATATAACAATGTATACTCAGCAAAAATTAAGGAAGAGATAGACAAGTTGTTGGATGCTGGGTTCATTTATGAGATCGAACACACGGAATGGGTGTCACCTTTGGTGGTCGTGCCGAAAAAGAATGGTAAATTAAGAGTATGCATTAACCTAAAAAAAGTAAATGCTGCCACCATAAGGGATAGTTACCCATTACCCATCATGGATCATCTTTTGGAAAGAGTGGCAGGGAAGGAAGTTTATAGTTTCTTCGACAGCTTTTCAAGGTATAATCAGGTAGCCATTGCTCCTCAGGACCAACCCAAAACAACCTTTGCAACTGAATGGGGAGTATACGCCTTTAGGGTTATGCATTTTGGTCTAACCAACACATTCCAAAGATTGATGTGCCATGTATTCAAGGAGTTCCTAAGAAAGAGTATGGAGGTATACGTGGATGATTTATGTACTTATTTAGCTATACGATCAAAACATGTCCCTGAATTAGGAAAAATCTTTGCCAAATGTCGACAATATAGAGTATGCCTCAATCCAAAAAAGTGTGTCTTCATGGTTCGACAAGGAAAGATATTAGGACATATTGTCTCCAAGAATGAAATCTCAACTGATGAAGAAAAAATCAAAGTAATTCTGGATTTACCAAGACCAAAGTCTGCGAAAGAAGTACAAGCATTTATGGGACATTGCGGATACTATCGAAGATTTATACACATGTATGCCATAATTGCTAGACCTCTATATGCATTATTGTCTCAATTTAATTGGACAAAAGAATGTGAAAAAGCATTTAACGAATTAAAGAGTCGACTAAGTTCAGCCCCAATCCTTCGAGTACCTAATTAGAACAAGCCATTTCACATTCACGTAGATGCTTCCAAGTTTGCCATTGGTTGCATCCTAGCTCAACCTACAGATACAGGAAAGTTAGACCACCCTATTGCCTATGCCAGTAGACAATTGAATCAAGCGGAGCGTAATTATACCACGACTGAAAGAGAAGGCCTAGGGATGGTGTACGTAGTAAAAAAGTTTCGACACTACTTATTGGCAAACAGATTCAAATTTTTTATCGATCATCAAGCTCTACTATACTTAGTCAATAAGCCTTGTAATACGGGACGACTAATACGATGGTTTCTATTGTTGATGGAATTTGACTTTGAAGTAGTAGTCAAAAAGGGGAATACCCACATAAGAGCAGATCACTTATCAAGGATGACACATGGAGAACCACCCATAGGAGTACTGAATAATCTGCCCGACACTTACCTGTTTAATCTCGAAGTATGTCCTCGATGGGCAGAAAAGCTGATCTCTATACTCACATATGGACCAAAACATGGGATTACACCAAACCGAAACCAAGACCTATGGAAAACTAAAATCCTTCATATCATTGCTAGAAGCCTATATCACCAAGACTCAAGTGGATTACTCATGAGATGTGTAGAAGAGGAGGAACAAGAAACGTGGCTTCAAAAAGCACATGTAAATCAATGGAAAACTCATTTAAATGCGAACGGAACATGGCAAACATTGAAGAGATTAGGCATATATTGGCCAACCATGCAAAGGGATACACATAACTATGTATCAGCCTGCCCGACTTGTCAAGAACGGAATCCAGAAGAGAACTCTATGTTATGCTACTCCACAGTGGCACCAAGATGGAGCATGCCTCTAGTGAAGTTCTTGAAGACCCAAGAATACCCAGAAGGAGCCACCCTAACAAGGAAACGTGCACTTGTGGAACAAAGCAAAGACTATGCTCTCATAGGAAAACAACTCTTTAAGTGAGGAAGAGACAATCATTTACGAATGTGTATTCATGAAGACGAATATCTTGCTGTTTTAGAGATGGCACATACAAGAGCTACAGGAGGACATTTCTCTGCAGATAAAATTGCAAAAATGATTCTCTTTGCTGGAATGTGGTGACCAACTCTACATCAGGATGTAGCCACATACGTTCAACGTTGTGATACCTATCAACGAATGAAATATCCAATTAGAAGAGATGAAATGCCACTAAAACCCATGATGAGTGCCAGGGCCTTTACTAAATGGGGAATAGACTTCATAGGACCTATTAACCCACCAGCTAAAGGATCCCATGCCGAGTACATAATTGTAGCCACATACTATTTGACCAAATGGATTGAAGCCAAAGCAACCAAGAAAAATGATGCAAGGACTACAGCCAAGTTTCTCTTTGAGAACATTTTCACTAGATTGTTGGTGCAGGGCAATCAACAATTGAAGTTTTAATAATGGTTTGGAAGTCAAGGACTGAAGAAAAGTTCAAGTTATGAAGCATGGAGGAAGTGTATATTCAGAAGATGAAGATGTGTACACATATGTACATTAATTCAGAGATAGTTCACTTATACTTTTGTATAGTCATGATATTGTAAATATTTGCCTATATATATACAAGTAAAAAGCCGGGGCAAATATGAGAGAGCATGAGAATAGAGAAATCAGTAGTTGTATGAGTCATTAGACATCTTAGAAGTGAGTAAGAGTCTCTCTCATCACTTAGTTGTAAATTTCTTCAAGAATGAAAGAAAATTGCGCCCGATATTTCTATGCATTCTCCTTCTGTGCTTGATCATTTCAAGAATCCTTTTGTAGATGTCTAAGTCCATAGTTAATGAGTCTATGGTTAAAGTCTGAGAGCCTAATTGTAAACAGGCTGTGATAATTATGTGTAGGAACATTCATATGTGAAGAAGTGTTCACTAGTTCCTGAAACAGGCGCAAAATTTGATGTTAATGTTTTGGTCAGTTCTCCTTCCACATTCCAAAGTTTTGAGCAAGCAAGCACTCAATCTTTAAGTTGTAAGGTAAGCTATCTGTGGCTAAAAGCATTTTCATAAAGGGGTTCTAAATTGAGAGAACCAAGTGTTAAAAGTTATAGGTGTCTAAACCTACTTTTCAGAAGAGCAGTTTTAGACTTAGGTAACTTATTGAGATCATTTCTCAAGATATATTGGATATTTTGGAGTGATTCAACTTGGAGAAGGTGTGCAAACTATAGGTGACACCTTGTGCAAAGTTTCATAAAAAACTTTACACAATTTATAAGTTAATGAGAGAGATATGTGCAGCAGACTTTGTGTGTAGTCATCTCCTTCACAGATTTTTCAAAAATCTTTATAGTTGATCATTGATCCTCTAAAATTGGTAAAGGTTTGAGCTAATCTTTTTATAGAGGTGCTCTAACTACAAGAGTAGCTTGTTCTTTTGGAGATTAACACTCTCCATCATAGATTTGGTCTACTGATAGAACTTGTGAGTGATAGAGGCACGCACTTTGTGAATGAAGTCATAGAAGCCCTACTGAATGAAATCTTAGTAATTCATAAGAAATCAGCCCCATATCACCCACAAGCCAATGTACAGGCCGAAATTTCAAATAAAATCTTGTGTACAGTCCTCACTAAAATTGTTAAGAATGGTAGATCTGATTGGGATAAACAATTACATCATGCTTTATGGGCATTCTGAGTAGCCTACAAAACTACCATAGGAACTACTCTTTTCAACTTAGTGTATGGACAGAATGCTATTTTGCCAATTGATTTCTTAATACCCACCCTTAGAGTAGCAACAACTTATGAGTGGACTGGACATGAACTATCAGCTCAATTGGATCAAATAGAAAAGTTACATGAAACTAGGTTACAAGCTGTAGCAGGGATTTATGCTGCAAAAAGATGACAGAAAGCCTATTTTGATGCTCATATTAAAGATAAAAATTTGAAGAAAGGAGATTTGGTCTTGGTTTATACTCTGAAACAACACGTAAAGAAATTGCAGAAAAGAGGATATGGCCCGTTGATCATCAATCGTATATCTACCAGTGAAGCCATCAGTTTAGCAACCCTAGATGGAGAAGTGTTACCAAACTATATCAGTGGATGTCGAGTGAAAAAATATTTAGAGCCATTGACATAAGAGATAATGTCATGATTAATAATGGGAAAAAATAGGCACATTGAGGAAGAAAGAATACGAGAAGAAGCTAGGCAAGAAGCACTCGCACGAATCAGGAAAGGAAAAGAGTGCATGAGAGAGAGAGATGAGAGATATTGATAGGGAGAGGAACTTGTCCCAATGGCTAACTTTAGAGCCACTGAAAACCTAGGTCAGCAAATGATGCAACCTTATTTGAATTTGGGAGCTAGAACAGAAGAGTGCCACTTAGTGGATGCTCTCATTGATACAGAAGCAGCTGTAAGCTGTGTTAAGTATTCATTGTCACAGAAACTCAAAGAGGAATTACACCCATCTAAGGCACAGTTGATTGGAATAGGAGGAAAGATCACCAAATGTATAGGAGAGATTACCTTACCTCTACATCTCGGAAACAACACAATGGAACATAAACTCTTAGTATGCCAATGATCAGGACTTGTTAGAAGAGCTTGTGTTAGGTCAAGACTGGATATACGAATATGAAGTGACTATTCAGTTGGCTCTAGGATACATCTCAACCAAGATAGGACATTGTGAGGTATTCAGCATGCTAGAGGAACGACCGATTAAAGCCAAAGGTATAGACCAGAGAGCTCATTCCAATGAACACGATGATGAATGTATGTGCACTCACACTATGGAAACCCCTTCATCGAGTACTTCATGTGAGGATACACCGAATTCCACTTGCACACAATCTTCTAATCCAGTAAATCACAGGATTAGTGTTCTATCCAATAACAACCTCAGTGAGGAACCAAGCATAAGAGAGAATAGTCAGCACGATGATTACAAGTCCGCACACATTGGAATATACCCTATTCCTCACACCCGACAAGCTTGGATCAGAAAAGATCAAGTGACAATTTATCTTCAACAGCACAGTCACTATCGACATCGGAAACAACAACGGAATAAGAATCCAAGTCATGATGGACACCCAGTTCCACAAAGAATTTCTAGAGTATGGATTGCGAAGAAGGTGGTAGCTCCCAACAGGCCCGAAAACAAATATGGATTCCCAAGTCATGTGCTCAAATGACAAACATAAAAAAGGACAAGCCAAGGCATAAGGAGAATCATTGTGATCTAAAGGCAGGACGACAGAAGATCCACCACTACAGGATATAGCAGGAAACTCGACATGCAACAAAAATTATTCAACGATTCGAAGAGAAGACGAAGCAAAAGCACTACACGAAAAGCACTACATTTTGTAGGAATGAATATACCAATGGGGTAAAGCAGATTTGGATGCCGATAGGCAAGACAATCTGTAATTCCAGTTGCACACATTTGGAGTCACAAGAATCCAAAGTATGCATAATAGGGCCATATTACAAGGCCAAGCATTCAACACATTCTTCTTCTACTTTGGAATAGTGACGCACATTTCCCTCTTGGGAATAGGAGAGCACTTGTACATAATCTAAAGAAAATCACTCAAAGATTCAATAATCGCTTCGGCTATGAACTAACTTTTCTGTTTTTCTTTCACACAAAAACATAAAAATATATAAAAGTATGAAAAATTCCAGGTATTACCTTTCTCACACCCACGGGGAAGGGATGACACAATTCACGCGAAGTGTTGCACAAAATTATGAAGGCCAAGTGAAGGAGGATTCTTGATACAAGCTTGCCACTAATTACTGGTATATATTGAGTGCAGATGACATCTTTTGATTCCAAGGCTACACAAGAGGAAGAGATCCAGCTTCTTCCCTTAGAATCAATAACTAAGGCAAGAGGTCATTGGTTTCTTGATGATCAACCAGTGTCCGAACTCATTTTCATGGCGACCATCAAGATCATGGAAAGGGATCACTACTTCCCTATCATGTCACAAGATTTCAAGACTATCATACAAGGATTACCGCGCATGACAGATGTCTGGACACAAGCAGGAATTGATGCATTCATAAGACTGCCAATCTATCTGCCAAATTTCTAGAGATGTACACAAGGGATGAGTACACTACAGTCCGCATCGAATAAGGCATCAGTCTCGGAAGCAAGAGTACTTGACAAAGTTGGTACCTAGAAAACAATTCAATTCACTCATGAGCTAATTAACAGAGCTTTTGGATGGAATCAAGAGGGACTCACCAATGTCAAAGATGAGTGTCATGATCCGAAAAAGAGAACATTTTTGGAAATCAACAGAAGGGATATTGAAGACTTTGTTCGCTTAGTGCACCAGCATTTTTGCTTTCCGAGTATGCATAGATACACAACACCTCAAAGAATCGTAGTGCAATTACTTTCACATGCAATGAGACAAGTGGGAAATCAAATAAATATGACTCCATACATTCAGGATCGCCTATTCGAAGTGAAGAAAAAGTGGGATCAGAAAAAGTTTTTGAATGGTAGTTCGGCCTTGACCCTATTCATTTATGAGGCACTTGACATGAACAACTGCTTACGCTTGATGCCAACCTCAACAGAGCTAGCAAAATATGCAAAGTTAGCGACTGTGCCAAAGAAAAAGAAAACAACCATGTCTATTGAAGAAGTGGGAACCAGTTCAAAGAAACCCATGAGAGGGACTAAACGCATAAGAGAAGAAGAAGCTCAAGAAGCACCACAATCAAAGAGGACACATATATTGCCAAAGATCCCGGTGACACAACAACCGATTACGAAAAGAGACCTCTCTGCAGCCCTAGAAGAAACGCATCAATATATGCGGGGACAAGTAAATTTAAATGTTCACGGTCATCATTACAGATAGGCAAACCAGGAAAAGAAACAAAAACATAAAGAAAATACTCCAGAACAAACTGCCAGATAGAAAGAACTGGGATTAGAAGATTCAAGCTCTAATGAAGAATCTAGCCCTGAGAAGGACACATTGGATACTGACATAAGAACAAAGACGCACAATGAAGAATAGACAGAGATCGATCAAGTTGAGGTTACACCGGACAACCAACAGGCACAGGCAAAGGACATCGAAGAATCCACTGAACCAGTGCACGTTATTCAATTGAATGATACGTCCAAGATCAGCATCAAGGAAGCTCCAATCACAAATAAAGATGCAGTGCCACCTATAAAAGAGGAAATATAAACACCGGTGCACCAGGAAGCAGGCCTACAACAAAATAAAGAGCCAATCGTGATTGAAGTGCCTGATGATACACCTCAAGGTAAGATTGACCACAAGGAGGCTGAGCCAAGGATACAACTCCATATTAGACAGCCCCATGATACTACATTACATGTTGCACAAGGGAAAGATGTCACAACAGGAGAAGAACCTAGTATTCCTACCACATGGTTAAATGTGGATGTAACTCATTTGAAACCTGTTGTCAAGCTAATGATACAAATGGCCATGGACATGCAACAAAAAATAGATAAATATAGTCCAAACTAGGTGCGCTTGTGGGGCATGGTGAATCAATCCTGAGCGGGGAATGCGAAATGTTGCATGCATATCCTTAAGGGCTTAGAGAGCTAAGGTGTGATTGCTGAAATATCTTCCCACTTGATGACGTCTCCACGTTTCATAGGCTCTGGAATCAACCTTTCGCGCTCCGTAGGAGTATGCATCCCATGGATCTTGATGGCAGCTCGAATCAGATCTTTAGAAAGATAAAACCTCTTAAAGGGCGGATCGTTCACTAAGGATGGAAAATTAAAGGTTCCTGGCAAATCCTTGTTTTTAGAAGCTGTCAATGTTGTACTAAGTAGTAGCATCTGTAGAAATCCGGTTTAGGCAAAGGATCACTGAAGTATTTGGTGAAGCCTGCTCTTCCCCAAACATGCTTTAAGTCCTCTGTATTCTGTAGTCCTTCAAACTCTCTTGAGAAAAACTGGTACTTGCCCCAAGTACGATTATCAAAAGTCAAATTGGCCTCAAAGATAAAATCTACGTCTGCCAATGGTCCTGCTAGACCTTGAAACCAATGAGAGTTGCGATGAATCTTTTCAGTGTATCCCCTAGGAGGATCGTCAATCGGCATGGGTCCTGGAAATCCTTGAAATTCCGGTAGCTATACCGTCAGATGGGGCTCCACGAGTAGTTCACCAATATTGGCCATGGGTACACTAGGGCCAGCTTCAGGTGGTCCTTCTGCCTGCATGATAATGTGATGCGAGTGTGTAGAAGATCTGCTACAAAAGATTAACACATTAGTATGGAAATTAATCATGATCCCAATAAAGTGAGACCGCAATCCCTTTCCATAACCGATGTGTAACCCATGTAGCCGAGTGTTGTGATGTGGTTTATGGAATGATTGTTGCAAAAACTAATGCAGGTCTCTAGACACCTACATGCTTCAGATGATGCATACATTTCTTGATGAGGTGTTATTACAAGTGATGTTGGGTTATACTGTGTGGATTTGTACAAGGTTCAGGTGTGGGTGAATTATTACAAGGGTAGTGTTTAGTCGGGATGGGAGTAATGTTAGATAAGGAGGTCGGAGAAGTCGTCTTGATACGTTTCAATATCCATTTCCTAAGAGTTTTTGAGCGGGTGATATGTTTTTCCTAAGGGACAAAAGGTGATATCGGATGTGGTGGTATTGAAGGGTGAAGAGATTTCTGAGGGGTATATATTACATGGCTTGAGGGTTGAGCTATAATATATTGTTTGGGTACCCAAATTTGCGTGGGTGTGGGTCGGTTCGTAAGGTACTTCTTGACGATCTAAATTTGTCGAATGTTCATACTCATAGAAGAAGATCGAGAAGATGTTGGATATAGCCTCTAATTTTGCCTTAATTTCTTCTTATCGTTGTCAACGTTGTTGAAATCTGTCAATGGTTTTTGTCCTTTTGGCACCCATATTTGTTTTGTGCCTCTTGCTTTGTGATACTGATACTGCTTCTGTCCTTGTGTCGTCTGAGAGGGTCGTCGGTCTGGGTTCCTTTGTCGTGGTTGACTCCTTTGTGGTTGAGGTTGAGAGGTCGGATGAACACTCTGCTTTGGAAAAGAAGGGAGGTCCAACACTTGCGAAACCTGCCCATTAGGAAGTGCTCCGTTTTGTACTAGTAATCTAGGCCAGTCCACAATAAGTGTGGAAGGATGGGCACTGCAAGGTGTTTTGCCCATGTGGTTGCTGATGCAGTCCACCTGACCGCTGATGTAACCCACCTGACCTGCAATGGTCCCCATTTCTCTGCTGCTAGAAGACCAAGGGAAGATCTCCTGAAAATATTCTATCTGGCCCCTATCCATCGGCAAGCTCTCATGGGTTGACTTTGGAGGGAGCATGCTTAGCCGAGCGCTTTGACCAAATATCTTTCGGTCCTCTGTCGCAAGTGTTTCATAGGGTCGCGGGTCACATACCTCAGGCGGAATGTGGTTAGGGAAGTCAAGCGGTATCACTGGGTGCTAATCTAAGGTTCCAATCTACAAGGAGCCTTGTCTAAGATTTAGGTCCACGGAGTGATCGTATAGCCAATCTTGGCCAAGGATTAGGGGTTCTATCAGGTCCTCATCATGGCACACTAGTAGCTTGGTTGTCATGGTCACGTCGTTTATGAGGATAGGAAGGTCCACCTCACCCATGAAAGGGGTTTCCATGCCTCCTAGCCCTATGAGGTATGCCTCAATTGGCCGCATTTCTAATCCTGAGTCCTTATAGTCGGACCATCTAATCGCACTAGTCGCAGCACCTGAGTCAATTAAAGCCTTGAGCTCTTGGCAAGGGTTGCCGTGCTCTAGCCTGACTGTAATGAATGGTCTCTTGTCCACTATGCTAGGATGAGTACTTGACTTTGCTTGACACATAGCCATGGGGTATCTCGGTGTTGTTTCCAGATGGTTATGATGTTCTCTCCCTAGTCTTTGTCTTCTTAACTTCATGCACTTAATGCATTCTATAGCTTCTGCCTGAGCTTCAACATGTAATCTATTTTCTTCCTCCTTATGCTTCTTTGCCAACATGAGTCGTCTAAGCATATCCTCAGTAAGAGGTTCTTGATAAAGCTTGACTCTACAGCCACTAATGTAATTAGGCATTATGTCTCCTTCGAGGGTGGCTAATTGTACCGTTCCACTTGTCGAGAGTCTGTTAATGATCATAGGTCCATTACCTCGCTTTCCTAACTTTCGTGCGTGTTGTTTCAGCGTATATACTAGGACTAAATCTCCTTCTTTTAAGCCTTTATCTTTCACATGTGCATCAAAATATGCTTTCTATCGCTTCTTTGCTGCGTATATTCCTGCTGCTGTTTTCAGCCTGGTTTCTCCTAATCGTTCCAAGTCCATTATTCTTGCTGGTAATTCATGGCCGGTCCACTGGTGTTCTCGTGCTACCTTAAGGTTCGGTATCAAGAAGTCCAAAGGAAGCACAACATTCTGACCAAAAACCATCTGAAAGGGAGTTGCATTGAGTACGGTCTTGTAGGCCACTCGATATGCCCAAACAACGTGGTGTAACTGTTTGTCCCAATCTGAACGTTTGTTGTTCACAAGGTTCGTCAGTACGTTACAAAGGATTTTGTTAGTGCTTTCTGCCTGACCATTGGCCTGAGGATGAGATGGTGTGGATTTCTTGTGAATCACCATAAAATCCTGTAACAAATATTCAATGAATTGGTTTAGAAAGTGAGTTCGTCGATCGCTCACTAACTCAATAGGCAATCCATATCTTGTAAAGACATTTTCAAATAAGAATTTTGCAGTCGTGTGTGCATCATTCTTTTTTGTGGCCTTTGCCTCTACCCATTTGGTAAGATAATCAGTTACAACAATAATGTATTCAGCATGTGTACCTTTTGCAGGGGGGTTAATGGGTCCTACAAAGTCTATACCCCACTTAGAAAATGCATGTCCTCCCATCATGGGTTTCAATGGCATTTCATATCTGCGAGTAGGAACTTGAGTTCTTTGGCACACATCACATCTCTTTACATAGGTATGTGCATCCATGTGAAGAGTGGGCCACCATAATCCTGCAAAGAGGATGGCTTTGATTATCCTATCGGGTCCAAAATGACCTCCTGCAACACCTTGGTGTGCAGTCTCTAGTACGTTCAAATAATCGCTTTCATGAATGCACTGTCTTAAGTATCCATCTCGTCCTCGTTTGTACAGATTGTCGCCAATAAGTGAATAGTCTTGAGCTTCCTGCTCTAGAGTGCGTTGTCGTGCTAAGGTCATTCCTTGAGGGAATGTTTTCATCCTCAAGTATGTCACTAAAGGTTCACTCCATTTTGGTGTGAGAGACACACGATACAATGTAGCATGTTCTGCTGGTGGTTTGTCACAACAGACATGGCATTCTTTACACAACTTGTAGACATCTGCTTCCATAGAAGGCCAATAGACTCCTAGTCTATGCAGAGTCTGCAATGTACGATATTTCGAATGATATTGCTTTAATGCACCTACATGTGCTAATTGCAACCAATTCGCATGTTCTGATTCATCGACACAACAAGCAAGAATCTTTTGATTATCCTGTTTATATATACTTCCTACTATTATTTGATATCTCTGAGACTTGGTAATCTCTCCTTCCTTGATCCTTATCTTGGGATTCTTGGGTCCATTGTGAGAATAGGTACTATCAGCTTAGCCCATTCTGGTGCGATCTCAAGGTTAAACAAATATACATCCGATAAATCATCCGCTATTCCTTAAGGAGCTTCTCCTGTGGTTAATCTTGAGAGGTGGTCAGCTCTAAGGTGTGTCTTTCCTTTCTTGACTACTACTTCAAAGTCATACTCCATGAGTAATAGAAACCAACATATTAATGCCTAGGTAGATCTGCAATTACTTTCACTTTTTCTTCATCCGTTGAAATTCCATTCTTTGACACAATGTGTCCTAGAATTTTGCCTTGTCTGACCATGAAAACACATTTTCTGGGTTTAGACAAACCTCATATTCTCGACATTTGTCAAATACTTGTCTTAACTCTGGGATATGCGTCTGTCTGATATTTGAATGAGCACATATGTCATCGACGTAAACTTCCAAATTCTTGCGTAAGAATTCCTTGAAAACGTGACACATGAGCCACTGGAAAGTAGCGGGTGCATTTGTTAAGCCAAATGGCATCACACGAAATGCAAATATGCCCCATTCTGTGGCAAAATCCGTCTTGTGTTGATCTTCTGGAACAATGGCTACTTGATTATAGCCTGAGAATCCATCAAGAAAGCTGTAAACTTCCTTGCCCGCAACTCTTTCCAATAAATTTTCTGTGATAGGAAGAGGATAACCATCTCTAATCGTGGCCGCATTAACTTTTTTAAGGTTAATACACACACGCAATTTTCCATTCTTCTTGGGCACAACCACAATGGGGGATACCCATTCAGTATGCTCAATTTCGTAAATGAATCTTGCTTCTATCAAACGATCTATTTCTTATTTAATCTTCATAGTGTAGTTATCATTATACGTGTACGATTTTTGTTTCGTAGGTTTTGCATCTGGAGTCATAGGGATTCTATGAGAACATATATCAAGATCTACTCCTTTCAAATCTTTGTAACTCCAAGCAAACACATCTCTATATTCTCGTAGTAGGGCAACTAACTCTTCTTCTTCTTGAGTCATCAAATCATGCCCTATGTAGGTACATTTGTCTTCTTCTCCTTCTATGGCTACTATGATTTTTTTGGTTTTCTCGCGATTATCATATACTTCTCCAACGTCAGCTTTTCTGTTAGGCATTCGTACCATGATTCGTCTATCTTCTATTTCATATTTCTTGATTTTTTGGTACTTCAAATAAAGATTCTTCTTCTTCAGACGTGGTTTCTTTCTTCTTTATTTTCTTACCTTCACTTTTTTCAGTCACTTGTGTGGCTAATCTCACCTCATTCATAATTTCTTCATGTCTCTGAGGGTGAGCTTCTACTTCATAGAAGTATTCTTCATCTGATGCAAAGGGTGGGTCCATAATAATTGACTCTAAATCAAAATCACTCGCATCCTCAAATGCATCAGTGCTAGGTTCACATTCTTCAATAATCGAATCACACATGATTGGCTCTATCGTGAAAACTGAAATGTCATAGCCATCCTCGTCACAGTGGGGTCTCCATTGTTCTTCATTGATGGCTACATCCATTGTTGCTAATATTTCTGCCCAACCATGAGGTTCAAACTCCTCATCTGGAAATACTACAGGTGCGTAAGCTGGGTCTTAGGGTTCGTGGATGTTGTTCTGAACCTAAGGTCCTCGCTTCTAACTGTTCTTCCTCTTGTTTTTCTACTTTACACATCCATAAATGCGTATCCTCGTGCAACCATGAGGGGTCTGATTCTAAGGAGTGTACTGATTCCGTCTCTTCTTGTGTCTTATGGATGGTGTTCCATTGTATTAGGGGTACGTCTCGATGTGAATAGTCTTTAACATTGACTTTAGTAGTCACTCTAATGTTGCAAGTACAAAGAATTAGTTCCCCAATCTTGTACAATTTGCAACTGACGCATGAATGGTCGTCCTAAAATCATCTCGTACACATGATTTTTCGCAAAATCACAAATGGTGAAAGTATGCTCAAATTCCACACCACAAGTGGTGAGAGGTATGCCTTCTAGTAAGCCGAATGGTTTTTCTATGTGTCCATCAGCCATTTGTAGCTTCATCCTGGTAGGTCTTAGTGCTGGCTGACCCCAACGTTTCCATAAAGCGGTGGTAGCGATGGCTACTCTGGCTCCTGAATCTAAGAAAGCTTTGGTGGTATAGCCCTGATGGGCTATTGGAAGATAAGGATTACCTTCCTCTCCTTCGCTTCCATCTCCAATCCTTTCTAGGGGTATCTTTGGTACCTTCTTGTGTGATCCTATTTGTGAGGGAGTAGTAGCAAGCTCAGGGAATTGATTTGCTACATGTTTCCATAGTTCTGGTTTAATCTTCAACAATTCCTCTAGAGTGAGGTGACACTGTACTTTAGTGTTCTTGATCACTTTCGTGTTTCTAGGGATCACTGATTCTTCATTCCTCACTATTATCGTGGAAGCTCTCATGCTAATACACTTAGCTTCCCAAGCTCCTGTGAACTGAGGTAATTCTTGCAAGGAATTGGAGTCAAAACCCGTGTGTTCACTCAGTTGCTCTTCCTCTACATCATCGTAAATAGAGGGAATGTCTTGGGAAAATTGCTCTTGCAAGTCGTCTATTTCTTGAATAGGAGGATGAGTTCCTTGTTCTTTTCTCCATTTCTCTTCTTGGATTTCTCTTAGAAATTCATGTGAATACCTATGTATGGAAGACAAGTTGTCTTCACCTTCTGTACATGGTACCTGAGACAGGGATGGTGCATTCCTTTCCTATGTCTCTGAGGCAATAGGGTTCCTTTGCTGATCCTTTTTCTCCTTGCTATCAATTAGGTATTCTAATCTCTCCATCAGTCCTTGAAAGTGTAATTCTGGTTTTTCCATGTTATTCCAATTTAGATATCTAGAGGCTTCGAACATAGCTTGTGCTAATTCTACCATCTTCATGCAAAGTTTAGTTCTTTCGATTTCTAAGTCTGCTCGAGGTTAGTTCTTGCTCATTTCAACTATTTGGGGTCCTTTTATTCTGGCTTGATACGCACGAAACATCATGTCTAGGTTTTTTGGTATGGGTTCCGCTAAAACTGATCCTAATCTTTGAGCTAGGTTTTCTTGATTCAGTTCCTGTGAAGTCAATTCTAGGATTTTGGCTCTAGATTCCTTGAGACTTCCTTCCAATTCTATTATCCTCTTACTCCACTTTCTCTTGATTCTTTCTCTGGAATCTTTCCAAGATTTCGTCTTTTTACTGCTAGATTCTCCAACTTCACTAGTTCTGGCTATTTTCTCCTGATTATGTTGTTGGTTCTGTAAGAGCGCCTGGGCTCTGGTTATAGCTTGGATAGGCACGTATGTAGGGTTGGATCCATCTGCATTGTTTACAATACCTATCACGTTGCAAGGTTCTTAGGAAAATCTTTTATGACACGCTCTTTGCCACAATCGGCACAAAAGCCTTGTATGTTATAGTATTGAGACTGTCCTACTATCGGAGGATGTGGGCAATCCTTTATGAAATGATCTCCTTGGCACCTAAAGCATGGTCCTCTAGGGCCCTGTGGTCTTTGCTATCTCATTTGGGGCCGTGGATTCGGGTTTGTGTACATCACATTAGCATAGTCGGGCTCCCAACTGGGGTCCAATGGTGGACTATCGTATTGATATGTTTCCACGTATTTTGGTGACTCTCTGTAATAAGCGGGTGGACTATCTACATGAGTAGAGTCAAAACTACTTGAGTTCGGGTCACTCTCTATGATCAAGGGTGATGAAGGCACTAAAGCCCTATTGAGGTTTTCCTCTACAGCAGCGTATTTAACTGAGATGACATTAGTTGGTGGGGGTGGCTACTGAGCTAAAACAGGTTGAGGTCTCTATTGGGCCTGATAAAGGTAGTTTTGAGGAGGCCTATAGTGATGAGTCTGAGTATTATATTGGCCTTGATACCTACCTGGCTGTGGGTATGCTTGCGGGTAGTTCTGTCTCACTGCTTGTTTGTTGTATGGGCAGTCTTGAGCGGTGTGATTTGCGTATCTTCTCTCAATCGTGCAATACTGGCCACTAGGGTTGGCTTGCGGTTGTGTTGCATTGGGACACACATTTGCCATGTGATCACCACAAGTGTAACAACGCTTGTTTGTTGTTAACCTAGGCATCTGTTTACTAGAAACCCCTAGTTTCTGGGCCACTTTTTCTGCTAGGTCCTCTATCAAGCTAGACAGTTTTGAAGAAGCTAGAGATGAACAATCTAGGTCCTTATAGACTTTCGAGAATTCCAACTTGTCTCCAAGGTTGTCCTCAATGTCTATACAAATTCTTACACATTGCTCTAGCGTTCTCAGTTCCTTCAAGTACACATAGAAGCGTATTTTAGAGCTCAATAGGCCGTCTAAAAACAATGACACTTGCTTGGCCTGTGAGGGTAGCTCTTGCATTGGGCATCTTTCAACATATTGTCTAAACCTACGTCTTGCCAGTCTAACTGCTTCTTGAGGGGTCTGTTTGAAGCTATGAATCAATGAAGATGTATCATGTCAGATTCCACTTTTAGAGAATTCCGTGATGAATGACTCTAAAAAGTGATGAATGTCTCTAAAGTGCCTTTGTTGCAATGGTTGGAACCAAGTTAAAGCTGTATTCTTTAACGTTAGTCCAAATGTGTTATATTGAATGAACATGTCTTCGACTTGTTCTGCCCTTAGCACTTGCTTAAATTTCGCAACATGATCATAGGGATCTCCTGTCCCATCAAAGTAGTTTTTCATGGATTTTACTAGTTGAGTGGGTCTTAATATTCTTGCGTGTTCACGTGGTCTAGGTAGAGGAAAATCATCTCTACCACCTGGTATTCTAGGTTCTCCTTATCTATCCACTCTGTCCGTGTTTATGGTGGTTCTATCTCTTCCTATGGGATGATTGAAACTTACTTCCGGTCGTTCTTTGTTCTTCTCTCTTTGATTTCCATGGGCTGAGGATGTTCCTGTCCCCAGATGGCTCGCGTTTACGTTTGCTCGAGATGGAGGGAATACCAACTCACCTCTCCATGTGTAGGTATCTTGCGTGGTCTGGCACTACAAATACTCTTTCTGAAGTTTCGTCTAGGTATACAACCTTTCCAAGTGCATCTGGGTCCTTGAATTCATAGATCGTGATGGAGCCTACCTCACTAGGTTGTTTTATCCTGTACCTCCAAAATGCTTCGTCTGTCTCTTTATTCACAAACAACTCTATGCTTTTGTTGTCCTCAGGGATCCACTCTAGGATTAGTACTCTTGTCAGTACAGATTTCCCTCTAGGTGTCCTAGGTTCTTCTAATGGTTCTTTTCCTTGGGCTTTAGCTTCAGTCTCCCACTAAATTACACCAAACTCATTGGTATTGTTTGGCTGAGTACTTAAGATGTACATCGTTCCTTCCTTGTCTATGTACACATCTCTCTCAAATTTCACCACTGGACGTTCCAATCCAATGGGTTGATCAGGGTTGTGCATTTGCACCACTTGTCTTCGCAAACCATCCTCATAGATGCGAGCACCTAAGCGGTTGGTTCGGAGAAATTCTAATTGAGTCATATAGGGTCCTTCGGGTTTTTCTAAATATGCTATGTTTAGCCCTCCTCCTTTTGGTCTCTCTGTGCTAAAAGCCATTTCCGATTCACTCGTATCTGAGCTCAACTCGTAAGGGTAACCATTATTCAATTGCTGTGCCCACGATCGTGCAGAAGTTCCTACACTTGCTTCTGATGATCTAAGGCTTCGTCTGTCTGACTTACCTATGTGTTTGCCTGATCTAAGGTTCATGAATTTACTTTGCGGCACTTCTAATCTTCGATGATTCTTTTTTCTTACTTTCTTGATTCTTTTTATATCCCTTTAGATTCTTGTCTAGATGTGTGCGTCAAGAATCGACTTTTTGTGGTACTTTTGAGTTCTCGTTCCGTCAGACTTAAGGTCTTTTCCTTTCGGTTTTCATATTACACACCTTTACATTAGTTTTGGACTTGAAAAATTTAATCTCTTGAACCTGATTGTTCCTATCGTCGTTAATCTAATCCAGAATGCTACCGTTCAACCTAAGCTAATAATTGACTGAGGGGGTTGAGTAATCTTCCAACCTCAAGTCAGTTGCTTTGGTTGCTCTGATGCCCAAGAACCGCGCTTCCCAAGCCCTACGTTCGTCACTGCCTTGCCTTGATTACCCTTGATTGTCCTTGCTAGACCTGTAAAATCCCACTATTAGACCAATTCTCAAATGGATGATCAAGCACTTGAATATATACACTTTTAAAGCTCCTTTCCTTTTGCCCAAAATTTCAATGCTACCCCCTGGCTTCCTAGTCCCACAATGTTAACCTCAATTTAACTTATCTAAAAAAAACTCGTAAAGAGCTTTCTAATGAGCTATAAAGCTCAAAAAACGGACTTCGGATAAAAAAGATATGACCGTTCAGGCCCTCGGGGGTAAAAACTGACAAACAGGTTTTTCTTCACTTATGAGCTAAGGGGTCTCTTGTGAGTCTAATCACCCAAAAATTTTCAAAAAATAGCCCCAAAATTGGTCAAAAAATCAAACCCTAAAAATTGCGTTTGGGGTGGACAATCGCGATGGTCTGAAGGAGCGAACTGTTGCGATGATCTGAAGTGAACAATCACGATGGTGTAAAGGAACTGTCGCAATGGTCTAACTGGTGAGCAATCGCGATGGCACCGATCAACGGTCAACGCGACGATCACGATGGTCACGAGGCACGATGGCTTGAGCTAATCGCGATGGTTCAAATTTCGAGGTGTCGCGATGGTCTGAGGGTATCGTCGCGATGGTCTAGCTTGCCACGTGGCAGCATCGGCGCGATGGCATGAGCCAATCGCAATGGCGTGGGGTCGATGGGATCGTCACGATGGTTCAAGTGAATCATCGTGATGGCATGAGACCGTCGCGATGGTCCGGCCGAGCCGTCGCGATGGCGTGAGCCAATTGCGATGGTGTGACACAATCGTAATGGCATGAGCCAATCACAATGGTCCACCAAACTATGAATTTTTGCAAAGCGTTTGTGGATCCGTGTATGCGCTGGTGTCACCTACCTTATGGTGAACTCGCTTACCAAAAATGTCAAAGTTGACAGACCATCGCGATGGTTTGACACACACGACAGATTTCTGACAGAAAGTGAAATTTTACCTTTTGCAAGCTTTCCTGATGCACTGGAGCACTGTACCTGCAAGAAAACTCAAAAACACAATAGCACATGCAATCACAAAAGCTCTCTCTCTCTCTCGCATGCACAAATGAGGGGAAATGAGGAGAATGGGTGGATATGGTGAATTTTTTGATTTTTTCGGAGTGGAAGATGATGATGTGCTGATGAAGGTGGAGTGTGGGGGAGGTGAAAAAACTAAAAACTAACTAAAAACAACAACAAAAACTGAAAATTTTTACCTTCCAACGCCACTTCTTGCTATACGCTTACCATCACACATTCATCCTAGACTCGATCCCCGGCAACGACGCCAAATTTGGTGTTGCTCTCGCACAATGGTGAGAACCACGTTAAGAATCTCCACCTCCTTAATGTCAATCTACGGAAGAGATAGGAGTGATATGAAGATCGTGAACGTGAGATGAAGTGAGAGTGAAGGTGAGAAGCATAGAGATGCACACACACATACACACACACAATGAAGAGATAAGCAAGACACAATGGAAGGTAGGAAATCAACTCTATTTCTCAAGATCTCAATTATAAGCTCAAAATAGCTCTAAGCTCACACCAACTGACCTCAAAAATGAGCTCTCTAGCTCTTTTTATAGATTTTAGACTAGTTTTGACCGGTTTCACATCTAGTGACCGGCATAGTTAAAAAATAGGTTCTAAGCACTATTTGAAAGGGTAAACAGTATCTAAAAATAACCAAAATTGGTACGCTCATTCTACCTAAGCTCCTCAAGCTCAAGGATTCCTTGGCTTGCACAAAATGGAGCAATAAATTACAAAAAGGGTTTTTTCTATGTTAGATATGTTACAAAAGTGATAAAAATCACTGTTGGAGGTTTTTGAAAAGTATTTTGAAATATAATTGTTTGAAAAAATGATTCGACTGGCTCCCGGCTACTTCGTTTCGTTGTGCTCTGTCTTCACATGCTTCTGCGTCTTCTATGCCTTTGGCTACTGCCAATAGAGATATTCAATACATTCAAGCATTATCATGTGTATGCAGAAAGAATCTCTGCTCAAAAGTTGAAGAGGTCAGATGGAGGGGGAGAGTATTTCTCTAATGAGTTCAGTGATTACTTGTGGAATGCAAGTATAAAAAGGGAGGTTATTTGCAGGTGCTCTCCTCAATAAAATGGTGTAGCAGAAAGGAGGAATTGAACTCTTGTTGAGTTTGCAAGATCCATGATGAAGGAGAAAAATTGTCCTAATTATTTGTGGGCTGAGGCTGTAAATACAGCTACATATTTAGTCAATAGATTACCATGTAAAGCTTTGCAGGGTATGACACCATATGAAGCATGGTGGGGTAAGAGACCTACTCTAGATCATTGCAAAGTATTTGGATGTTTGGCATATGCATATGTGCCATCTCAATTGAGGCACAAATTGGAACCTAAAGCTGAAAAGTATGTATTCATGGGATATGATGATAAGCATATGGGATATAGGTTGTGGAGTCCATCCACAAAACAATTCCTTGTATCAAAGGATCTTACATTTGATGAGCAAGGTACTTGGTATGCAGGTACAATCAATATTTATGCAGGTGATGAGGAAGTTGCAAATCAAAAGAAAGATAAATCAAAGGTTCAGATATTTGATGAAGAAGAGAACAATGAAGTATAGGTTGAAGTTGAATTAGTGCCAAGGTTTGATCCAGAATGTGATGAACTAGAAACCTCAAGAAGTGGAGAACTCAGAAGGTCATCAATGTTGATGCGACGAAAAGTGAAACTTAGCTACGGAATTCGCCACACCACAAGAATTAAGCTAAAGTGATGCTAGAACACCTCTATAATCATCAGTAGCTTAGCAACCTGAAAACTTTACTACTGTATTTAGTAAATTCTGAGAATTCACTTTACAAAAACTTCGCCTTTCCTTCAGACTTTAATTCTGAACCGATTTACTTCACACTTTACAATTTTGTACTTGATTACTGTTAGATAATCTTTTTGTCACTTAACTATACCAAAACTATGTTTTGAAACCACCCAAATATCACCGAAACTTCACCAGAATGTTACTGGAATATCACCGGAATGCTACCGGAATCTCACCGGAATTGACTGCAAATCTAATTGTAGTTACTTCAAAAACTTGTAGATGAGATAAGGAAGTAATACCTGAACTTCCTTTAATAAATGAGCTTTATCTGAAGTTTGAGAAAAACTTCATCAGTTCTGGATGTCTTTACTGTCAGTACTACACGTACATGTCCCGTTTCACAAATCTCTTTTGGTCAGTTTGTAGTTGACACTACTAGCTTCAAGATGAGCTATCACTCATGAAAAACTTTACACTATACAGTGAGATCTAACTTGTAGAAATACCGTAAAATGTGCACTGAGACAACCGTAACTGTTAACTAACTTTCACCGTAATATGAAATCACTTAGAGTTCTTCACACAAAAGAATGTGCTCAATCTTTCCACATAAACATGTGTTTTCTATTAGAGAAGATGTGTACAGAATGGCTTGGCCTTTCTTTGCTCATAGCCATGGAAAACTCTCCTATGCTGAGTAGTTCT
The DNA here is from genome assembly GCA_020310875.1 of Ceratopteris richardii. Classification (NCBI taxonomy): domain Eukaryota; kingdom Viridiplantae; phylum Streptophyta; class Polypodiopsida; order Polypodiales; family Pteridaceae; genus Ceratopteris; species Ceratopteris richardii. The sequence goes on from CM035412.1 coordinate 201,141,944, forward strand.
TCCTTACCATCTCTCTTACAGATGAATACCCAACAGTTCAGGTTCTATTATTCATCTCTACATATGCACTCTTGCATCTACTACATGTACGCACCTTTATCACTCTCTCAACTCACTTATATACATCTTTGATCCGAGATTCGTAATTCTGGAAGTTTCTATGCACTATGTTACAGGCGTGAATATGTCCCTTCACTAAGGTTTTTTTTTTCTGAAGGCTTTGTTTCTGCTTCTCTTTGTCTTTCTTTATCCTTCATACATCTTCAGGTCTTTATGTCTAATTAGTGAGTGAATCTCCAACAGCTCCCCCTCAATCACTAATTAGTATCCTCTGATCTTTCATATATTCTTCTTTTCTTTTATTCCTGCCATTTCTTTGAATTTGCTTGTTTTTACTCCATCCAAGCTCTTTGTCAGAATATCTACAATCTCATCTTTTGTAGGAGTGTATACTATTTCAATCTCCTTCTCCATTACCCTTTCCCTCAGGAAATGATATTGAATCTCTATGTGCTTTGTTCTTGCATGAAATACCGGATTTGCTGCAAGATACAACGAGCTCATATTGTCTCCATGTATGATAGGTATACCTTGATCAATACCCAAAATTTTGAACAAGGTCTGTATCCATATCACTTCTTTTGCTGCTTCAACAGGTCCTTTATACTCAGCTTCAGTTGACGATAAAGCCACTGTATGCTGCTTTTTTGAACACCAGCTTACAAGCTTATCTCCCATGTATATCATATACCCATGTGTTGACCTTCTGTCATCTTGACTTCTTGCCCAGTCTCAATCATTGTATGCTCTCAGATTTATATCTGATGTAAAAGGATAATATAATCCTTCCTTTATAGTTCTTTTGATATATCTAAGAACTCTTTGTCCTGCAACCCAATGTTGATCCTTCGGACAATGCATGAACTATGAGAGAACTCCTACTACATAACTAAGATCTGGTCTTGTTAGCGTAGCATAAATCAAGCTTCCCACTAAAGATTGATACTTTCTCATATCTTTAAACTCTACACCATCATATTTGCTGAGTTTATGATTGATCTCTGCAATTCTCCATGTTAAACTTCTTTAGTAAGTTGAGAAGATACCTTTCTTGTGAAACATATACACCATGATCTGTATATGTGACTTCCATACCAAGAAAGTATGATAACTTTCCTAGATCACTGATCTTGAACTCTTTTTCAAGTAATCTTTTTACCTCCTTGATTCCTTCATCTAAGGTACTTGTGATTATAATGTCATCTACATAAATACAAATGTAGATCATACCTTCATCTGTTCTCTTTATGAGTAGACTTGCATCCGCCTTTGAACTTTGGTATCCAAGGTCATTGAGATACTTCACAAGTCTATAATTCCAAGCTCTTGGAACTTGCTTTAATACATAGAGTGCTCTTCTTAATCTGCAAACATGATTTGGGTAACTAAAACTTACAAACCCTTCAGGTTGTTCCATATAAACCTCATCTGATGTATATCCATTTAGAAATGCATTCTTTATATCCAATTGACTTAGCTTCCATCCTTTTGATGCTGCTATAGCAATCACTGTCCTTATGGTTGAAATCTTTGCCACCGGACTAAATGTCTCATCATAATCTATGCCATGCGTCTGAGCATAACCTTTGACTACCAATCTAGCTTTGTATCTCGCTATTCTTCCATCTGCAAGCTTCTTAACTGTGTAAACCCATTTATTTCCAATCACTTTCTTACCATTTGGTTTTGGAACAAGTTCCCAAGTCTTGTTCTCCTCAAGTGCATTGAAGTCCTCCTTCATTGCTTCTTCCCAAATTTTCTTACCTTTTGCTTCACTATAATTCTAAGGTTCTTCATCTTCCTTTACTAAGTAAGCATAGTTTTTCTGAGTCAAATAAGAAGTATCATAAGAATACCTTGTTGGTTGTTTCCTTACTCTATTTGACCTTCTTGGTTCATACTCTTCATGTGTATCTGAATACACTTCTTCATCAAATCTCAGTGCATCTTCATTCCTCATAACTGGTCCATACCTGGATGTATGTGCCTTCATATGATCTTCATCTCCATTTACTTGCATATGTGATTTACCTTTTCCATTTCTTCTTATATCTTCTTCAATTGTTTCATCATTATGCTCTTTATCTGCATACCATCTCTTCTCCTCATCAAATGTCACATCTCTGGAAACAATAAACTGTTTGGTTAGAGGACTCCATAGTCTATAACCCATCTGCTTTTCATCATATCAGATGAACACGTATTTTTCAGCTTTTGGTTCAAGCTTATGTCTAAGTTGTGATGGTACATAAGCGTAAGCTACTGATCCAAACACTTTGCAATGATCAAGTGTCCATTTGTGAATCATATGTTGATTTTTCATATTTGGTAATCCTCGTATAGATTGTTTTTCCACCATAGTTTTGATTCCTTTTTCATTAAAGTGTCCTAACCTCTTATGCCAAAGGTCTAATTCTGTAAATGCTTTATCACCATGTGTGATCAAAGCTTGACCAACATTCCCTTGTACTTTAAGAGTAAACAGTCTACCTTCCTTTTTACCATAGACAATTTGATTGTATCCATTCTCTGGATCTTCGACAAATACTCCTTCATTTGTAAACCTGACTTGAAAACCTTTTTCTACTATCTGTCCCACGTTGATCAGATTCTTTGGGATTGTTGGAACATACAAAACATTTGTTAGTAGGTCAGCTCCATTCTTACACTTTACTTTTCCAATTGACCGCACATTATGTTTTGTGTTATCACCTCTTTGTACTGTATGATTTGAAATACCTCCTTCCAATTCAGATAACAATTCTATATTTCCTGACAAATGATTTGAAGAACTAGAGTCAATATAGAATACCTTGAGATCTTCATTCTCTGACACACTTATTGAATTCATCATCAACATTGTATGATTGTCATTCTGTGTATCACTTGCATAGTTGTAGTAGGTAGTGTTGTGAGACTGATTCTATCCCCAACTTCTTGCTCCACCTCTACCATATCCGTCTCTTTGGCTTTGTCTTCCTCTTTGATATCTTTTGCTTCTACCTCTGCTATCGTTATTCTGATTCTGACTTGATCCTTGAGAATTATGCCAGCACTCATGTACAAGCGGGGGGGAAAAAGCCTCCTAAAGAGGGAAAAAAGTGCCTCGGTGGTCCTAGAGTGTTCACACACATCACTACCTAAATATATCAACAAGTCCCCCCAGGGAGTGATGCGGTGAACAAGGAGCTGGCATTCATGTATAAGGAAGTGCCAAGCTATGTGGAAATCACTCCACAAAAGGAAGTAAGCCCAAAGCTTTGCAGAAAGCTTCAAACTTCTCCCTAGGTAGAGCCTTCATGAAAAGGTATGCAATGTTCTCTTGCATGGGCACATATGCCAAGCTGATCTCCCCAGCAGAGAACCTCTCCCTGACATAATGATAATGCACCTCAATGTGCTTAGTGCAGCATGGAACATAGGGTTCCTCGCAACTACCAATGCGCTCTGACTGTTAGTGAAGTTGGTGGTGGCAGAAGACTGACCAACACCCAAATCAGCCATAAGGTGTCTGAGCCACACACACTCAACAATAGCTGTGAAAGCTGCCCTATACTCAGCCTCACAACTGGAAGTGGCCACAATAGGTTGCTTCTTGCTCAACCAAGATATACATGAGCTACCAACCATGAAGCAAAAGCCACTAGTGGACACACGAGTGTCATAGCAACCAACCCAATCAGAGTCAGAAAAAGCATGCAAATCTGGCAGTAGTGATCCCCCCTTGGGATAAAACAACCCAAGTAAACGAGTACCACAGAAGTAGCGAAAGATGCGCTTAACCGCCTGCCAATGCTTGACTCCTGGCAATGCATAAACCTGCTCATCTGTGAGACAACAAACTGAATATCTGGCCGACTAATGCATAAGTAAATCAGGCACCCAACAACCTGCTGATAGATAACAACATCAAATGCATCTCCAACATCATGAAGACTAAATTATAAACCTGTCTCCATAGGAGTGGCAATAGGTTTACAATCGCCAAGGCCAAAACGCTGCAATAATGTGTCAATATATTTTGTTTGACACAAAGCCATTCCACCATCAACATGCATAAACTGAATGCCCAAATAATGATGCAAATGCCCCAAATCAAACATCTCAAATGAGGCATGCAAATCAGCCTTAAAATCAGCAATATGCCTCTCATAAGGACTAGTGAGAAGCATGTCATCAACATACACCACAATGATCAGAATTACATCATTAGCACGCTTAACATATAAGGTGCTTTCAGTTTGGATTGTTCTCAAAACCATGTGCAATCAAATAGGCTTATATCTTTTCATACCAAGCACATGGTGCTTGCTTAAACCATATAATGCCTTCTTTAGTCTGCACACCTGGTTTTCATGCCCTTTCTGCACAAAGCCATGGGGCTGAAAAACATTGTGCACAGATGCTCCAAACAGTAGTCATACGACATGTAGGTGCAAAGGTCTCATCAAAATCAATGCCTCTTTCTTGTGCATAACCCTTTGCAACAAGCCTAACCTTACACCTGTCAGTTGTACCATCAGGTTTATGCTTCAGCTTGTATACCCACTTAGTGACAATGGCCTTCTTGGTAGGAGGCAAGTCATATAAAGACGAAGTACCATTCTTCATTATTGCATCATATTCAGATTGCATAACAGCCATCCAATTTTTTGAATTTTGTGCTTCATCAAACATAACACGCTCATTCTCATCACAGAGACTAAATGTAGCCATAGCATAGCAATCTGATGCAAAAGGGGCACTATGAGAGCCTCATCGAGTATGATATGACAGAGGTGCATCTAATTTACCGTCACGCAAGGTCTTGCCTACGCAATATCCGCTCTCTCATCAATAAGTGCATCATGTAAATCTGCATCAAAAATGGAATGATCTGCATCATCACACGAAACCTGCAAAGGTGGAGAAGTTGCCTCATTAGGACGAGCACTAGACGTCCACCTGTAAATAGAGGCAGCAAAGTATCATACATGTCTTTGGAGCTAACAGATGTCTCCTTAGTACATGATACCGATGGCTGAATAGCATCTTCCACAAAAACAACATCATGGCTAACCAGAATGCATTTAGTCTGTGGATGATACAGACAATAGCCTTTACTTTCAGAACTCTACCCAAGAAAAATACATTTTACTACTTTATCATCCAATTTTCTGCGATGTTGTTTGGGCACTAATGCATATGCCAAACAACCAAAAACATGCCGATGAGCAACAGATGGCTTGCGGGCATGCCAAGCCTCATATGGAGTGATAGACTGCATTGCTTTAGTGGGACACTTGTTAAGTACATATGTTGCACACATGACAACTTCAAGCCAGAAACTATGTGGTAAAGCCTGACTCTTGACCATACACCTCACCACCTCCATGAGTGACCTGCTCTTTTGTTCAGCAACTCCATTCTATTGAGGTATATATGACACTCTACACTGGTGTTTTATCCCACATTCAGCCAGAAATGCATTAAAATTAGAAGACATATATTCGCCCCCTCGATCAAAACGGAGGGTTCCCATTTTCCATGCTGATATATTTTCAGCCAAAACCAAAAACTGTTTGAAGCACATGAACACTTCGGACTTTACCTTCAATGGATATACCCATGCATGCCTAGAAAAATCATTGATGAAAGTCACGAAATAAAGATAATTCTCAAAAGAATGTGTCTGCATAGGACCACAAACATCACTATGTACAAGCTGCAATTTTTGAGTAGCCTGAACTGAACCATCTTTTGGAAAGGATGAATGCTGCATTTTGCCCAAAATACAGCCTTCACAAACATGTTTTCCAGGTGCCTCAAGTTTGGGCAAAGAGGACACCATTTCAAATTTCTGCAAGTGTAGCAAACTAGCAAAATTCAGATGACCAAAGCGTGCATGCCAAAGCTTTGCATCTGACATAGCCTGAGAATCATGTATTGCACATGCCAAATCATTTATAGATCTTTCATAGTCTATGAGCTTTTACAGCCCACAATATAAAATGCCAAAAGCAATAATCACATCGCCAGTTGATAGATCATGAACTGTCATCAACAAATTTCACAACCAAGCGAATCTTGGCTAATGCAGAAACTGATAAGAGATTTTTCTTGATCCCTGGCACAGACAAAGCATCTAACAAAGTGAAAGAACTACCATCAATAGTAGTCAAAATGATCTTACCAACTCCCATAACATGATAAGAGGAGTTGTTGGCGCATGTAACAGTATTCCCTATAGGGGTAGGCTCGAGTGAAGAGAAGAAACTGCACTGCGAGGTAATATGTTTGGTCGCCCCACTGTCAAAGTACCAAACATCTGAGTCTATTGCAGACATGCACTGCTCATGAGAAGATGGGTCAAAATTGCAAATAGTAGTAAACGCCCATTCTTCTTCCTGCACAAGATTAGTAGACTCTGTTTTTGGTATAGAGGCCTCTCCAACAACCATTCCAACCTCTTTCTTATTTGCCTCTTTAGCAGCCAGTTTTGGATAGTTATTTATGATATGATCATTTCCTTTACAGTACTTGCAAAACAATTTATGCTTTTCTAATTTCTTTTCTAATTTCTTTTCATCTTTGTCTTCCCTCTTCAATTGTGTAGAATTAGCAGATTTCTGCTTACTAGTTGAAGAGCTCCATTTTCCTTTGCCCTTCTGACTAGCTAGGAAAGCTTGATCTGCAACACGCATGATGGACCTGTTCTCACTGGACTGACCCTCCTGCAACAAAACAAAGACTAACTCCTCAAAAGACAAGGCATTTGGATTTCCTTTCATCATCAACCGAAGAGTAGAAGCAAAAATCTAATATGAATCATGAAGACCATTTAGAACGGTCTGCACAAGTGAACTATCTGGTATAACCTCATCAACAGAAATCAAATGTTCCTTCAAGTCTTTGATCTTTGTTAGAAAAGTGTCCATAGAATCACCTTCATTCATGTGCTCACTCTCCAACTGTTTTTGGAGATAAGCAACACGAGCCTCGTTCCTAGCTTGGTACAATGTGGCAAGTGTATCCCAAGCATCCTTAGCTGTTTTGCAAGAGCGAATGTGAGGAATAATGGCACATTTGATAGACAAAGCTATCAATGCATGTGCCTAGGCACCTCTATCATCCCCACAAATTTTCTCTGGAGTAGGTGCAACAAAAACTGTAGCACGAACAGGAATATGCAAAATATCATCATCTTCGACACCTTCTGCATCAACTTCAATACCTACAGTTGAAACAGTTGCAAGTGTGATAGGACATTTTTCAACACCCTGCACAATGTTCCACAGTCCTTTTGCAACCAATACATGTCGCATCATATAAGCCCATAATGGGTAGTTGGTATCATCCAAATTATCCTCAACAGCCAACATACAGAATACATCACCACTTTCAGCCATGGCCAGTGACTAAAATATCTTGATGCAAATAATTGATTGTATCTCAAAAAGTTGAACAGAACTGTCGAGATGAATTCTATTACACCTATAGAAGACTTCGAGATGCTTATACTGGTGAACCAAAACTGGTATAAGCTTTGGCACAAAAAGATGCAATAGCCTACATAAGCAGTGTGATAGTGTGTTTGGAGGCCAAAACGAGCTCAAATCGCGATTTCGGCACCATAAAGTGAAGATGTTTTGATCTCGAAAACATGCTGAGTATGCTCACCAAAATTGGTGCGATTTTGAAACTGCAATCGAAGAGGTGTTGATGATGCCCTAGATGAAGCCGCGACCTACTATGATAGCAATTGTTGGAGTTAGACGTCTGCAGAAGCACGCGAACAACACAAGGAAGAAGAAGAAGCTTGGAGCACAACACACAATACTGAATGTATTACTAGAGAATGTACAAAGATAAGTACCCCATTAGGGCAATAGGCGTATATACAAGCCGGGGGGCATCTTAAAGAGGGAAAAAGGTGCCCCAGCAGTCCTAGAGTGTTCACACACATCACTACCTAAATATATCAACATATAGTACAAACTTCTTGCCACAATGTGTAAATTATGTGATTGCAAAAAATCTTTTCTAGTATCTCCGTTGATCCTATGGTGTGGTCCATGTGTGAGTATTGGAATCAACTTTTCTATCCATTTTGTACATACTTCTAGGTTGAATAGGTATGTGTTTGGTAGATCATCGGCCACTTTATTAGGCGGTTCTCCATGTGTCATCCGAGACAGATGATCCGCTCTTACATGAGTATTTCCTTTTTTGACTACTACTTCAAAATCAAATTCCATCAGCAATAGGAACCATCTCACTAGTCTTCCCGTATTACAAGGCTTATTAACCAGATACAATAATTCTTGATGGTCGATAAAGAACTTGAATTTGTTGGCTAGGAGGTAATGTCAAAATTTCTTGACTGCGTACACGATTCCTATTCCTTCTCTTTCTGTAGTGGTATAGTTTCTCTCTGCCTCATTTAACTATCTACTGGCATATGTGATTGCATGACCTAATTTTGCTTCATCCGCTGGTTGAGCTACTATGCACCCTATTGCATAATTTGATGCATCCATGTAGATATGGAATGATTTATTCCAATTGGGTATCTTCAAGATAGGAGTTGAACTTAATCGTCATTTCAATTCATTAAATGCCTTTTCACAATCTTCAGTCCAAGTGAATTGGGTCAATAGCCCATATAGTGGCTTAGCAATTATAACGTACATGTGGATAAATTGATGATAGTACCCACAATGACCCATAAAGGCTTGTACTTCCTTTGCATTTTTAGGTCTCGATAAGTCTAAAATCACTCTAATCTTATCTTTGTCTGTGGAAATTCCATTCTTTGACACGATATGTCCCAAGATCTTTCCTTGTCTTACCATAAAGATGCACTCTTCTAGGTTCAAGCATACTCAATATTGTCAGCATTTTTTGAATATCCTCCTTAGTTCAGGAATATGTTCACTTCTCTGACTAGAGTTGGTCACGGGCATTGGTGAGCCCGAATGGCATCACTCTAAAAGCATATCCTCCCCATTCAGCTGCAAAAGCTATCTTATGTTGGTCCTCCATAACAATGGCTACTTGGTTACAACCTGAAAATCCATCCAAGAAGCTGTAGACTTCCTTGCCTACAACTCTTTCCAATAGATGGTCGATAATTGGTAATGGGTAGCTATCATGAATAGTAGCTGCATTTATTTTCTTTAAGTTAATACAGACTCTTAATTTTCCATTCTTCTTGGGTACTATTTTGTGTGCTCTATCTCATAAATGAAGCCTACTGCTAACAGTTTTTCGATCTCCTCTTTAATCTTGGTCGAATAAACATCATTGTATGTGTATGGCTATTGCTTTGAAGGTTTTGCATCAAGTGTCATTGGGATTCTATGGGAACAAATGGATGGATCTACTTCCTTGAGGTCTTTGTAGGTCCATGCAAATACATTCCCATATTCTCTAATTAGTGCTATCAGTTCTTCTTCCTCTTCAAGTGATACATTTTTTCCAATGTACGTACATCTCTCTTCCCCTTCTTCCATGGCTACTATTACCTTCTTAGTTTGTTCCTTATTATCATAAGCCTCTCCTTCTCTGGCTTCCATTTTGGGCATTTTAATAGCTATTTTTTGTTCTTCTACTTCGTATCTCTTAAAATTTTATGGAACTTCAAAACGATCTCGCGGTTGCTCTACCTTATCTAATGTTTCCTAGTTGTCATGTCTCGTCTGAGTTGCTTCTATCGTGAACACCTTAGGTGTTCGTTCTTCATTTTTTTCCTGGATTGCTTCTAAATACCGTTCCTCGGAATCAAATTCCAATTCCATTTCCTCTGCTCATGCTTCCACTTCCTATAGGATTACCATGTAAAGGTTTACGTCATAACCTTCTTTGCCTATGCACTCATTCATGGTTAATACTTCTTTTTCTAGAATTCTCCTGCTTCCACTTCCTACACAACTACCATGTAAAGGTTTACGTCATAACCTTCTTTGTCTATGCACTCATTCATGGTTAATACTTCCTCATTTACAAACACATCTAAGGTTGCTAAGATCTTCATCCATCCATGTGGTTCAAATGCTTCATCTGGGAAGATTTGAGGCATGTATGTTGGATCATTTATGGGTCGATAATTTTGATCTCCTATTGGCCACAACTGAGTTCTGTTTTCGTCTTGTTTTGCCTCTTTGCACATCCATAATTGAGCATCTTCATGCATCCATGATTGGTCACTAGATCTTGCATTGTGAATTGACAAATCATCTTCTTCTTTATGAATGGGATTCCATTGTAGTGGGGGAACATCCCTATATGAAAAGGTATGCAAATTTCTCTTCATAATGGTCCCCTGGTGTTCAAGTACAATGTGTCTCTTCCCCAGTCTTGTACTACTTTGAGTTGTCCCATAAAAGGTCTTCCTAAGATCATTTTGTAATTATTGGCTTTTCCAAATTGACACATAGATAGAGTATGTTCGAACTCTACTATGTAGGTAGTTAGCTTGATCTTTTCCAATATTCGTAGGGGTCTTTCCATGTGGCCGTCTACTAGCTGAAGCTTCATGTGTGTGGGTGGTAAGGCAAGATTTCCCCATTTTTCCCAAATCTCTTTTGTTGCTATTCCTTCTCAGCTCCGGTGTCTAAGATGGCTTTGGTCATATATCCATTAAAGATGATGGGTAGGCATGTATTACCTTCATCTCCCTCACGAAAGTCTGCAACTATATCAATTGAGATTTGCATGGTTGATGGAGCTTTAACTTCTTCCTTTTCCTTCATAGAATCCCCAGTTTCTAATCTCAAGTATCTGGCTAATTGCTTCCACAATTGAGGCTTGACTTGTAGTAATTCTTCTATTGTCAATAAGCATTATACTTTAGTTTTCTTGAGTTTTGCTAAATTGTGTGATGTCTTATCTTGAGACCTTTCTTCCTTGCCCTAGATCATGGGAGCATGGAATACTACTGACCTTCTCTCGTATTCTCCCATATAATTTGGTAATATTGTGTGATTATTCCATGTTTCTATCTAAAATAGACACGTCTTTGTATGCTTTTTCTAAATTTGGTATAGGTTGATTTTTCCAAGTGTCTAGTTCTTCAAAGGGTGGTGATGAATTTTTGTTGTTTTTCCATCATTCCCCTTGGATCTTGGCCCACAAGTCTTGTGGCCAATTGGCCTCTAATTCTGGAATTACGGAAAAATTGTCCGTCTTGGTTACTCCGCTGATCTTTTTCACTATTCTCCTCTTATGGTGTCTTTGCTTATTTTCGATTGTTATTTTCTAGACATTCATTGAACTGGCTTTCAGTATCCTTGTCTCTGGAAGGATTGGGGTAGCTCGTTCTAGAGTGGTTTGAGCTATTTCTATAAGTTTCCTGCATATTGCGAATCTCTCCTTCTCTAGCTCTCCTTGTGGGTAGAGTTTCTCATGTTGCTCTATGCTTGGGCCAGTTGCAATTCTAAACTGATAAGCCGTTATCCACATATCCAAGTCTTTTGGCACTATATCTACTAGAATTGATCCACGTTTGGCTAATATTAATGTTTGAACAGGCGATTGGGTGTTTCCTTGCACTTCTAGCTCTTGAGGTTTCTTACTTTCTTGTGCAACTTTCTTATTCTCTTCATTTTTCTTCTTCAACCATTTATTCCTATTTTGTTCTCGTCTAGTCTTCCTCTTTTGAAACTTCTTTGTTTGGTTAGTTTCTCTAAGATCCTCTAAATCCTCCAGATCCTCTGAATCCTCCTGTTGAAGCTGAAGGTCAAGGACAAAGCATAGGAGCACATCAAAGAGGTGGACACACAAGAAGAAGGAGCAAGTAGGGAGCTCCAAGACGTGTATGTCAAATTTTCAAAAGAAATCCCTATAAAAATAGTGATTTTCATCACTAAAAACCATTGTAAATACCATTTTCTATTTTTGTAACTCCCTTTTTTTTCAAGCCGAGGAGTCCTTGAGCTTGAGGAGTATTAGAAGTATCATCCTACCAATTTTCATAATTTTTAGACTTCATTTGAGCCCTCAAATAAGCCTTGGAACCTAATTTTTAACTAGGTCGGACACTAGGTCTGGACAGGGCCAAAACTAGTCAAAAAACTATAAAAAGAGCTAGAAAGCTCATTTTTGGGGTTAGCTTGTTAGAGAATAGAGCTTTTGTAAGAGAACTCTTTTGAAATCTAAGCTTTCCATTGTTCCTCTCTTTGATCTTACTTTGTGCGCGTATGTGTGTATGTGTGTGCATGTTTGTGTGCTTTCTCTCACACACTTGTGCCTTCACTTGCTCGTGGTCTTCATACCGGTCCTCACGTCTCCGCGGATTGACAAGTAAAGGAGGTGGTGCTTACGCTTGAGCTACACCAAATTTTGGCACCGTTGCCGGGGAGAGAGCTTCGAGGAGGAGCGTTGTGATGGTAAGATCGTAGATTTGCAACGTTGGAAGGTAAAAAAACTATCATTTTTGTTCATTTTGTGTTTTTTCTTCTTCATCTTCATCATCATCACCATCTCCATCTTCTTCCATCTTCTTCTTCATAGAAATTTCTTGTTTTTGAGTGCATTTTCACCATTTTCATACCATTTTTCATGCATTATTGTGTGAGAAGGAGTTAGGAGGTGCAAGGGAGAGCAAGCGCTGTGTTATTTTCATGATTTTCTGCACATACAGAGCTCGCCATTGCTCAGCGCTCAAAAATTTGAATTTCCCACCAAAAACGTGATTCTGTGATGAAAATCGCGATTCTGTGAAAAAATCAAATTTTTTTGAAAATCACGATTCTCTATTTCCCGCCTAAAAGCCTTTTGAAAAGAACATGATTCTAAGGTCATTCTCAGAATCACGATTCTTTGGTTGTGCTCAAAATCGCGATTCTCACAAATCACGATTTTAAGCCAAAAACACGATTTTGTGAAAACATGATTCTCTATTGGCAATCGCGATTTTCATGTCAAAAACACGATCTTGAGAAAACACGATTCTATTGTTGTGCTCAAAATCGCGATTCTCTTAATTTTTGAAAACCACGATTCTCTGAGACAAAATCGCGATTCTCTAGAACACGATTCTCTAAAACACGATTTGCTAAAACACGATTTTTATCCAAGGTACAAAATTGCGATTTTCAAAACACGATTCTGTGAAAAACACGATTCTATGAAAACACGATTCTGTGAAACACGATTCTATGAAAACACGATTCTGTGAAAACACGATTCTGTGAAAACACAATTTTCAAAAACCCGATTCTCTACTGGCAATCGCGATTTTCAAAAACATGATTTTCTCGTAAAAAACACGACTCTAAGAAAACACGATTCTGTGGTTGTGCTCAAAATCGCGATTCTCACAAATCACGGTTTTCAGCCAAAAACACGATTGTGATCAAACACGATTCTCTGCTGACAATCACGATTTAAAAAAAAAACACGATTTTGTGAAAACGCGATTCTGTGAAAACACAATTTTGTGAAATCGCGATTTTGTGAAAACACGATTCTCTGCTGACGATCGCGATTCTCTTGAATTTCACAAAATCGTGATTCTCTTGGTTTCACAGGATCGCGATTCTCTGATTTCATAGCATCACGATTCTCTTGAGATTCACAAAATCGCGATTCTCTTGAGATTCACAAAATCGTGATTCTCTTGAGATTCACAAAATCGCGATTCTCTTGATTTCACAAAATCGCGATTCTCTTGATTTCACAAAATCGCAATTCTCTTACAAAATCTTGATTTTCCGCAAGTGCCTGTTTGCCTGTTTTGACCCCCAGGAGCCTGATTTGATATAACTTTTTCATCCAAAGTCCATTTTTTTAGCTCTATAGCTCATTGGAAAGCTCGTTTCGAAGTTGACCCTCAGGTGGGACTAGGAACCCAAGGGAACCCCAAAGGATTTTTGAACCATACCAAGGGGAAATTTTAGACTTAACCAAAGCTTATGAACTTGAGATCTGGTAGACACCTAGGCAAGGATAGACAAAGCATTAGATCTTCTGAGGCCAGTGTCACCCATACAGCTAAGTCTTGGGCACAACAACTAAGTGGTCATCCTTACGTACTAAGTCCTGACACTCAGAAATGTCTTTTAGCATGGGGAAACATGCAGGTGGTTCAGGAACTGCCCATCTACAAACACCAGAAGGTCCCTATAAGACACAATTGGAATATATTCGGACTAACCAATTAGGTGCCCGCATCTATGAGGATGGCCTGAGGCGATTAGTGGTCCAACTCAAAAATCCAGATCAACCCTTTGGACTTGAACACCCGGTGGTCAAGTTGGAAGAGGGTTCATACATTGATAAGGAAGGAACCATGTATGTGGTCACCAACCTACCAGATAGGACCGATGAGTTTGGAAATATCATTCCTGAGAATGAGATAGGAGACCTAGAACAAGGAAATGTAGGACAAGGACCCCAGACTCCTAGAGGTAAGTCGGTTTTGACCAGAGTGATCACTCCAGATTTGGATCCCTCAAGACAACAAAAGCATAGAACTATTCTTGAATAGAGAAACAAAGGAAGCCTTTTGGAGATTCAAGCCAGATCAACCTAGCCAATTGGGCATAATCATCATCTACGAGTTCAAGGATCCAGAGATACCAGGCAAAGTTGTCTATCTGGATAACACATCAGAGAAAATATTCTTGGTAATAGAACATGATAGACATGCATATACTTGGAAGAGTGAAATTGATTTTCCCTCCACCAAGATCCAATGTTTCCCATGTCCTCCAAGGAGTAGGATCATCCCACGCTCATGAATCCCAGAGAGAAAGAACTAGAGAGAGACCTGAGGTAAGTTTTGCACACCCTGTGGGCAGAAATAGACTAGGAACTGAAAATGAAAGACCTGAAAGAGAGAGACATCAAGCACTTAGGCAACAAAGAGATGAACATGATTTTCCATTGCCTAGACCCCTAGAGCACACAAGAACCCTTAGACCCACTCAAGTGATCAAGGCAATGAAGAATTATTTTGCCGGAACAGGAGATCCTTATGACCATGTGGCCGAGTTCAAACAAGTGTTAAGAGCTGAACAGGTTGAGGATTTGTTCACCCAGTACGAGGCATTTGGTTTGACTCTTAAGGGCACTGCCTTAGCTTTGTTTCAACCACTGAGTAGTCGCAACTATCGTGATATAGGTCAACTGCTAGACGAATTCATTGTAGAATTTTCCAAGCGTGGTATCAGGCATAACACATCATCCTTGATCCACAGTTTCAAGCAAACACCCCAAGAAATAGTACAACTAGCAGGTAGAAGGTTTAGACAGTACCTAGAAAGATGCCCTACTCCAAAGCTACCCACACCAGCCAAACAAGTGGCTTTGTTCTTAGATGGCTTGCTGAGCACAAAGTTAAGATCATATGTGTACTTGAAAGAGCCTAGATCCATAGAAGAGTGTGTGCGGATATGCATTGACATAGAAGATAACTTGGGTGAGGAGTTAGGACTGTCCAAACTCTATAAGGATTCTGATAGTTCTACTAGTCATACTTCAAAAATCTCCACAAAAATAGATGAGATAGCCGAGCAAGTTGCCAAGAAACTGGGAGTCCAAAATAGACAAACACAAAGAGTGACCTCATTGAACCGATGTTATACCTACGGAGGAGACCAGATGGCTAACGTATGCCCAATGCAAAACCAAAACATTAGAGAAAGGAACGCTCCATATTGCACTATTGAGAGAAAATACACGAACCACACGGCTCAAGATTGTCCCTACAATAGGCAGGCTGTTAGACAGAATTATCAGCAACCTTACCCACAAGGTAGGTATCAGAACTAATACCAACAGCCATATTATAGACCACAACAGCAATATCAGCCACCATATAGGCCACAAACACTCTTAGGAAGCCAACCACCAGCTCCTGCCAATACAATTCCAGTTAAGTATGCAGTGGCAGAAGAGAACCTTAATAGAGCATTGGTGCCACTAACCCCATTGATCTCAGAGAATGGCTCTCATGCTCATAGTTCAGACTACTACAATGAAGGTAGTCCACATGCTTATTACACAGTCACTTGAACATAGTGAGATTTACCCGTATCAATATGAGACACCACCTATGGAGAAAAATTGGGAGCCAGAATACTCTAATGTTATGTACACAAATCCTAACCCTAGGCCCCAATTGAGACAAATGAGACCACAAGCCCCTAGAGGATCTTGTTTCAGATGTCAAGGTGACCATTTTATTCGTGATTGTCCCCACCCACCATCTCCGAGTCAAGGACAGGCTATCACAATACAAGCTTTTTGTCCTGATTGTGGCAAAGACCATCTCCCTAGAGATTGTCCAAGAAACCCCTCTAGTGCACCCAAGATTACACCCATTAATGTGGTAGGCTTAGTGGCAGATTCAAGTGCAAGTAGTAGTAATGTGGCTCCTGTACAGGCGGTTACTAGGGCACAAGCATTAAAACAAGATAAACCAGCAGAGCAATCGGAGTCAAGTGAATCAGGAGAGCCTAGCAAGCGGAAAACAAGAGCATGGAAAGATACGAGAGAGAAGGTTTCAACAAGTGTAGGGAATATCAAGTGTGTTAGAATCCAGAAAAGTGTGTGTTCATGGCGCATCAAGGTAAAATCTTAGGTCATATTGTTTCTAAGAATGGAATCTCAACAGATGAAGATAAGGTACAAGGCCAAGGAATGTTAAATAGGTACAAGCCTTTATGGGCCATTGTGGATATTACCGTAGGTTTATCCACATGTATGCGATCATAGCTAGACCCCTTTATGCCTTGTTGTCTAATTTTGAGTGGAACGATGAATGCGAGAATTCTTTCAATGAACTGAAGAAATGTTTGTGCACAGCACCAATACTGACCACTCTTGACTGGAATAAACCATTCCATGTCCATGTGGATGCATCCAATCATGCCATAGGATGCGTGCTAGCACAACCCACAGGTGAAGGCAACTTAGATTTGCCCATAGCATATGCTAGTAGACAGCCCACTGCATCTGAACAAAACTATACCACAACTGAGCGAGAGGGCTTAGGCATGGTATATGCTGTGAAGAATTTTAGACACTATTTATTGAGCAACAAGTTCAAGTTTTTCACTGATCATCAAGCTTTGTTATATTTGGTCAATAAACCTTGCAATATCAGACACTTAGTAAGATGGTTACTCTTACTAATGGAATATGACTTTGAAGTTGTTGTCAGGAAAGGTAGAACCCACCTTAGGGCAGATCACCTTTCTCGCGTCACTTCAGGAGAGTCACCGCAAGGAGTGTCTGATGACCTACCGGATGCTTATTTGTTCAATTTAGAAGTTGTTCCTAAATGGGCAAATAAGTTGGTACCAGTCCTAACCTTCGGACCCGCAAATAAGAATGTTAAAACATCACAAGAAGAAATTGTAAAATCACAAAAATATCACATATTGGCAAGAAGCATGTACAAACAAGATACTGAGGGTGTATTAGCTTGTTGTGTCGAGGATGATGAACATAGTAGTTGGTTGCACCAAGCTCATGAAGGATTGCTAGGAAATCACTATTCTAAACAACAAACATTGCAGAATCTAAAGTGTTTAGGAGTGTATTGGCCTAGCATGGACAAAGAAATACATGAGTGGATTAAGAATTGTCCAATGTGCACAGAGAGACCCCCAGTGGAGCATGCGACCCTTTATCAAGTGTCATTAGTTCCAGAATGGAGTGCTCCATTGGTAGAGTTTATGAGGTCGGGAAGATTACCCAAAGAGGCTAGTCTAGCAAGAAGACAAAGCATGGAGCAAGAGGCTCAAGGCTATGCCTTAGTAGGAGACAACCTATATCGAAGAGGCAAGGATGGTTATCTAAGATTGTGCATTCACGAATCAGACTATTTGAAAATCTTAGAAACTGCACACAATGGTGTTGCAGGTGGACATTTTGGTCCTGACCGAGTAATCAAGACCATTCTTTTCTCAGGACTTTGGTGGCCAACTCTTCATATGGATGCACATACCTATGTGAAGAAATGCGACACATGCCAACGTGCTGAATATCCAGTTAGAAAAGATGAGATGCCTTTGAGGCCAATGATGGGAGGACGTGCATTCCGGAAGTGGGGTATAGACTTTGTAGGCCCTATTAACCCCCCAGCTAGAAACTCCCATGCAGAGTACATTATTGTAGCCACAGATTACCTTACAAAGTGGGTAGCAAAGCCACCACAAAGAATGATGCTCAGACGACGACTAAGTTCTTATTCGAGAATGTGTTCACTAGATATGGACTACCAATAGAGTTAGTAAGCGATAGAGGCACACACTTCTTAAATGAAGTCATTGAAAATCTTCTCCAAGAATTCTTGGTGATACATAAGAAGTATGCCCCCTATCATCCCCAAGCTAATGGATAGGCCGAGAGCACAAATAAGATCCTATGTAATGTCTTGACTAAATTGGTAAATAATAAACGCTCTGATTGGGACAAACAGCTTCATCATGCTGTTTGGGCTTACCGAGTTGCCTACAAAACGGTACTCAATGCCACCCCATTTCAGATGGTCTTTGGACAGAATGCGGTGCTACCATTGGACTTCTTAATCCCTCCATTAAAGGTAGCACAAGAGCATGAGTGGAATGGACATGAGTTGTCCTCCAGGATCTTTGATCTAGAACGCTTAGGTGAGACGAGGTTACGAGCGGCAGCAGGCATCTATGCTGCAAAGAAAAGACAAAAGCCATACTTTGATGCACACATCAAAGATAAAGGATTGAAAGAGGGAGACCTAGTGTTGGTCTATACGCTAAAGCAACATGCTCGTAAGTTGGAAAAAAGAGGATACGGACCTATGATCATTAATAGAATTTCCACTAGCGGTGCAGTTCAGTTGACCACTCTAGAAGGAGATATCTTGCCAAAATATATTAGTGGATGTAGAGTCAAGTTATACCAAGAACCTCTTACAGAGGATATGCTTACGAGACTCAACAGTGCTAAGAAGCGAAAAGAAGAAGAGTTAAGGGTGAGAGAAGAAGCACAGGTAGAGGCCAGAGAGCGTATTAGGCGAAATAAGTTAAGGCTACTAGGCCTAGATGTCAACTCAAAAGCCCCAAAATATCACATGGATATGTTCAAAAAATCGGGCATAACTACTTCTCAAGTCATTGACCAACGTCCCTTTGTGACCATAGAGATAGGACAAGGAAAGGGTGCAAGGACTGTGAAAGCATTGATTGACTCAGGTGCAGCAAGTAGTGCAGTTAGACTTTCCTACTGCCAAGACTTGCAGTTGAACATCAATCCCATAGAAGCTTATCTCATAGGATTGGGAGGTGTGGAAACCCCTTGTTTGGGCGAGGTGGAACTTCCCATCTACCTTCAAGATGTTCCCATGAAAGTCAAAGTGCTAGTGTGTCAAGATGAGAACCTTACAGAACCACTTGTCTTAGGACAAGATTGGATTTATGACAATGCAGTCAACTTGAACCTAAGAAGTCAACTTCTTCTAGTTTGGGTCCAGGGACAATGCTTTACATTAGAACTAGAAAATGGCATGCTCACAAATCCAGATGTCGCATCTTGTAGTTCTCCTAGGACTAATCTTAGCAAAAGAGATGTTGTATGCGTCAAAAGCTCTATGTCGCAGGAGAACTCAATTATAAAAGGACAATCACAAAGGCAAGCAAAACCTCCTTCTTTTTCGAAGCGTAAAGCATCCTCAGTAGTTCAACCTAAGAAGCAAGCACAACAATTCAAGACAACTACTATAGCAAATAGAAAGACACCATTCAACAAGAAAGTAGTTCTGGGCATGATGCAGATCTGGGTACGCATAGGAGAGCAACCTCCAACCTTGCCCTCACAAACCCCATCCAGGCAATCCAACCATGCCAGACGACGAAGGAAGAAGCTCGGACAAGCTCAACCACAAGATTTTCGACAAATTTGGGTGCCTAAGAAATTAGTTGCAGCTCAACAAGAGCGATTACACATGTGGGTACCCAGGAAGCTCTTACGTCGCAACAACCTATGCTCTCCCATCCGCGAAAAGTCTCAACAAAGAAGACAAGGCGAGGCAAAGGTCAAAACCAAACACCAAGAACAAGAATGGACAAACTAACCTCTCCAACGCGAGTCAGGCGGCCAGCCACAAAGCTATGGGTTTGGAAACCAAAAGCATCAGCGGCCCCTACAAAATCAAAGCGCCAACCACAAGGGACACAACAGTCAAGAAACCAGCCAAGGATGAATAGGCCAAAGGTGCTCACTACACAGTCGCAGATCGTTCTCAAATGGATCCCCATAAGGAGGGTGGATCAGTTGTCATCTCGAGATCCAATGTATACTTCCACGACAGATGGCATCAACATCTGCAAATAACATCGAAAGCCTCGATGAGCGACAACCATGTGCTCCTTGCACAACCCAGTCTTTTGCACCATTCAAGTCATGCATTTCCAAAGTATGCATTAATATAGGGCCACATTACATGGTCGTGCATAGACACATTTGAGAGTCCCATGCACAAGAGCACATTGATATATTTCAACTATTTTTACTGATACTAACATCTGTCTTCTTGTTTTGTGGCATCGCTCCAAATAAAAAAGGAAAAAGAAAAAGAAAAAAAAAGGGAGTAGAAGAAAAAAGAGAGAGATAGAACTAGTTCCCAGGTTTTGCTCATGCAACGTGAATGAGTCATACTTAGTTGAAGGTGGAACCATTGATTACTGGGCACTTATCAGTTTTGATAGAAGTGTGTCTCGGCTAGCAGATGATATTATTGCTGCCTTATCTGGTAGATGTCAAGCACCTGGCATGAACATGGCACCCACAACTACTGTTTCCCCTTACCATAGTCGGAGGGAGGAGCTTGAAGGTCCACAACTTGAGCAATGCTTAACTACTGTATGTACGAGAGCATCCAAGGAAATATCTGCAAAGGGTAGTTCTAGTATCCTGCATATCTTTGTATGAATATTGGATGAGAAGACTCCTGCTTATGGTGAGCTAAAGAGAATATGTGAAACTAAGCTTGGTGTAGTTATCGAATGTTGTTTGTCAAGGAATATAAAGAAATTCAATTCTCAGTATTTGGCAAATGATGCTTTGAAAAGAGGAGACAGGATCAACCACTCAAAAGATCTCATCAGTGGACCATCAACACGGACATTCATCAACAATGTTCCATCCCAAAGGCCGAGTGTACAACACGAAAAGATGAACATCGATCGACCTTCTCCATGGTAAGTATCTTTACTATTGGAAAGATTAGAACTATGATAGCTTAGGAAACCTCTTTGTCGGCATACCCTTGAGCACTTAGCTCAAGAACCCCAATTTTTGCACCATACTTCTTTCAATGCATTTTCCAAGTAAGCATGCATAGGGCTACATTACAAGGCCGTGCACAAGGCACATATTGTCCTCAACCCATGCACGAACACACTTACCCATCATTCATTATGGGTTATTAGTACTTGGCGTGATTACTGTGAACATCATCTTAAGAAGGGCTAGAGGCCATCAATGGCGATTCACAATGACACAATCATGTTGGAATCCAAGGAAGGAGCGCATACCAAGGGAAAACAACTTCCCAAGGCTTTTAGTGACAAATGAAGAATCGGACAACCAACCCTGCCACATTTGGAAGGTAGATGGCTCTTGTTCCTACTGAACAGACACTACCTCTCAAAGCACTACATGGAACAACCATTACAACAAGGGTCTGTCAGAGACGACAGACTCAAGAGGGGGGGGGAGTGTTGAAGCTGAAGGTCAAGGACAAAGCACAGGAGCACATCAAAGAGGTGGACACACAAGAAGAAGGAGCAAGTAGGGAGCTCCAAGAAGTGTATGTCAAATTTTTAGAAGAAATCCCTATGAAAATAGTGATTTTCATCACTAAAAATCATTATAGATACCATTTTCTATTTTTGTAACTCCATTTTTGTTCAAGCAGAGGAGTCCTTGAGCTTTAGGAGTATTAGAAGTATCATCATACCAATTTTCATAATTTTTAGACTTCATTTGAGCCCTCAAATAAGCCTTGGAACCTAATTTTTAACTAGGCCGGACACTAGGTCTGGACAAGGCCAAAACTAGTCAAAAAACTATAAAAAGAGCTAGAAATCTCATTTTCGGGGTTAGCTTGTTAGAGAATAGAGATTTTGTAAGAGAACTCTTTTGCAATCTAAGCTTTCCATTGTTCCTCTCTTTGATCTTACTTTGTGCGCGTATGTGTGTATGTGTGTGCATGTTTGTGTGCTTTCTCTCACGCACTTGTGCCTTCACTTGCTCGTGGTCTTCATACCGGTCCTCACGTCTCCGCGGATTGACAAGTAAAGGAGGTGGTGCTTATGCTTGAGCTACATTAAAGAGGTGGACACACAAGAAGAAGGATCAAGTAGGGAGCTCCAAGAAGTGTATGTCAAATTTTCAAAAGAAATCCCTATAAAAATAGTGATTTTCATCACTAAAAACCATTGTAAATACCATTTTCTATTTTTGTACCTCCATTTTTGTTCAAGTCGAGGAGTCCTTGAGCTTGAGGAGTATTAGAAGTATCATCCTACCAATTTTTCATAATTTTTAGACTTCATTTGAGCCCTCAAATAAGCCTTGGAACCTAATTTTTAACTAGGCCGGACACTAGGTCTGGACAGGGCCAAAACTAGTCAAAAAACTATAAAAAGAGCTAGAAAGCTCATTTTTGGGGTTATCTTGTTAGAGAATAGAGCTTTTGTAAGAGAACTCTTTTGCAATCTAAGCCTTCCATTGTTCCTCTCTTTGATCTTACTTTGTGCGCGTATGTGTGTGCATGTTTGTGTGCTTTCTCTCATGCACTTGTGCCTTCACTTGCTCGTGGTCTTCATACTGGTCCTCACGTCTCCGTGGATTGACAAGTAAAGGAGGTGGTGCTTATGCTTGAGCTACACCTCCACTATCTGAATTTTAGGCCCTAAAGTTTTATCCATTTCATGTTCTGAATCCATTTCTTTTACTACGTGTCCCTTAGCTTGGGCTCGAGTAATGGCCTTTAGTGGTAGTGTGTGTTCTTTGTCACTTCTAGATGATTCAGTAACTTCTATTACATTGATCTAAGTAGTGTTATGAACCTTATTGGGGTTTTTCGGGCAGTCTCTAAATAGATGTTCCTTGCCACAATCATTGCAATATCCTTCCCATGTTCTAGGGGGTGATGGATTGTATAGCAATGTACATTCCCTTATGAAGTGATCTCCACCGCATCGATAACATGGTCCCCTTGGTGTAGGCGGCCTAGGGGGTGGTCTCATTGGGGTTTGTGCTTTAGGTGTGGTATACATCAAGTTCGCATATTCCGATCCATAAGAATTATCATACCCCTCATAACCATAGTATTATTGTTCGTAGGTTTGGTCCTATTCTATCATACTGGTGTCGTAAGGATAATATTCTCCAGGGGTCTGCTCATATCCTAGATTTATCATTCCGCACTAGCTAAAGGCATAGCTAGTACTATAGCTCTTTCCAAATTTTCCTCCGGTTGAGTGTACTTGACTGGCACTGCATTTTGTGGATGGGGTGGTTGTTGTCCTAACACAGGTTGTGGTTGTCCATATCCTCCTTGATCATATGGCATGGGTGCTCCCTATGGTCCTGGATAAGGGTTGTATCTAGGAATCTCTCTGCCTTGCTCCCTAGGAGGGTATCCAAAAGGTATGTATTGGGGTTGAGTTACTAGTCTTGGTTGTCTATTAAATGGGCAATTTTTAGTAGTGTGGTTGGTGTATTTTTGCTTGATATGACAGTACAGGTTAGGTCCTTGAGGTGGCCACCTATTTTATGGGTAATGTTGTTGCACACCTAAACCTCCTCTTGTGTAGGCAAGGGATGGATGGTCTCCATTACACAGGTTGCATCTTCTCAGCATTGGCATTCTCATTGGGGGATTCTGATAGTTTCTCTGTCCATGTACTCCTAATTTTTTAGCTACCAGTCCTGCTAATTCCTCCACATTACTTGAACTAGACATCATAGTACTCCTAGTGTCTTTTGATTTAGTGGAGCTTTGTGTATTTTTGAGGTAATCTGCTAGGTTGTCTCCTAGGTCAATGCATTCTTGAAGACACTCGCTCAATGTCTGCAAACTTTTTATGTAGACTAAGGTCCTCAATGTCCCATTAGTCAATCCATCTAAGAACAGGGATATCATCTTTTGCTCTGAGGGCCTCTCTGTTATTGGGCATCTGTCAACATATTGGTTACATCTTCGGGCCACTATTTTTACCGTTTCATTTGGGGCTTGTTTGAAACTATGAATCAATGATGACAAGTTGTGCTTAATCCCTCATTTGGTGAATTCCCCAATAAACTCTTGGAACCAGGTTAAGGCTGTTCCCATGAGGGTTAGCCCAAAGGATTCATATTGCACAAAAAAGTCATCAACTTGTTCTGCTCACAACACTTGAATTCTGCTATATGGTCATAAGGCTCTCTTGTGCCATCATAATGATTTCTCATGCATTTAGCAACTTGTATTGGTCTCAGTCTTCTCACTTCTCTAGGGGTCTGATCATTACAGGGACTGCCTATCCTAGTGGTTGCATTCCTAGTCCTACACCTGGTTGTGGTCTTGATCTAATGGGTGGTCTATTCACATTTCCTATCCTTGGGTTAGCTTGGTTGTGGGGATTCATTCTTGGCATGGTGAACTGAACATGGGTTCTTGTGGGGATGCTTCGTTGACTCATTTGACCTGATATTCTCCCTCTATGGTGGACATAAAGTCTCGGAACTGAATTGTGCATGTCCTCTGAGGCCATGGGTAGTTCCTCCTCTGAGTCACTTGATGTATCTGAGTAGATCGAGTGATGGCTTGCTTGGGTTGCACTTCCTACCAATGAAATTCTCTGACTACTTAGCACCTATCCTGACCTTAACTTAATTCACCTTTTAAGTCTATTTCTTCCCTCTTATTTCCCTTAGTTTTATCTTGAATTTCTCCGAGTTTAATTTCAGTCTGTCTGGATTTCATAATGCACGATATTGCTCTAGACGATACCAATGATGGGCAATATGATACTGGATAGGCACGATACGATACATATGCTCACTCTGATATGATATCAATGCAGATACCACTCACACGACACGATACTACCACAACAATCTAACTTCCACGATACGATACTGCTACTAAGATGATATGATACCACCAAATCCAAAGCACGATACGATACCAAGTTCTACACGATATGATACCACTCTATCGATGATACCTCACTCTTGATGATACGATACCAATTTGGTGGATCACAATACGATGCCACACAGTACAATATGATACCAGTCTTTCTAGCAATATGATTCTGCAATCTAGATGATACAATATCAATCGCTATGTGATACGATACCTATGAGGGAAATTTGTGATATGATACCGTAATGTGCACGATATAATACCACCTGAACTACAATCACGATACCTAAACTTGGTGATATGCGATTCCTAGGTGGTATCACGATACTTCAAGGGGGTATGCATGATACAATACTGGATGAGTATCGTGATACTCGAGAATTTTGGTATCATGATACCAAAACTCAATCGATCGTGATACTACAACCAAATGTGGCCAAAAATTAATTTTTTTTAATGCAAAGTGTGTATCCCTCTCTCCTCTACCTTTCTAGCTAAGCCTTCCACACAAAAATTCACTCTAACCCATTTTTCCTACTCCACAATACCATTCATGCATAAGGTCACATTTCTTAGTAGTTTTGATTTTTCAAGCTTATAGGACTCAAGTTCTCACCTTTAAGAATGTGTTCCCTTAACCGTGCCATTAGCACCTCTTTTCTCTATGCACTCTCCACAATATGATCTTTGTGATATCGATCACTGTTCTCCACACAATTGCTCAAGACATATGACTGAAAAAATGGATGTTTTTGGGGTTTTAAGGCCTTCGGTGACCAAGGGCCTGAACTGAAAAGAACTAAATTTTTGTGGGGATTTTCTCAAGGTGTCCTACCTATCCGATTCCTATTTCTCTCTCCTATCTTATCCTAACTCTTCTCAATCCCTCAATCCTCAACCTAAAAACTCATTACACGCACTCCTAAAGTGTAAAGTAATAAGTGCTGAATATCTTGTGACTTGCCACTAGCTGAAATCACCTCTACAAGTATGACTCATTCACTCCATAACTATAACCATCACAAAGGCACCTTGGTCAAGCTATCCTTGGCAATGGTGCCAAAAACATGTATACTTGAGTCATGAAGCCTTAGGGACTTGTGTCGATGAGACTGTACCTCACCTGCCCCACAGTGCATATTGTGGTGGATTAATACATGTTTAATTATCAATCCGAGAGATTAGACATACCAAGTGTATGAAGACATGCGCACATGTGATGGGAAGTGAAATATCAATGATATAATGCATGTGTTTTGTCTCAGCTACCTCTCCAGCTCACTATTTCTCTGAAATGCATGTTGTGATACTAGTTACAACAATAAGCACAAATTTAAACTTTTCTCTCAGCTCAAAACTCCGAATATGGTCAATACTGGGTTCCTTTCAAAGATCTCAACGAGATGAATCTAATGGCAATATCTTCACTTGAATTTGACAAACATAATTCAAGTTATGATCAAAATAGTGAATGGCAGGAAACACCAACACCTGATCCACAACTCCTCAAGTCTCAGATATGCACTATAGTACTTCAAAAGCGATGGGAAGGGGTACATAACAGTCATACACACACATTTTAGGCATGAAACACATACAAAAGCTCTTGGAGAAGAAGAGAACCAGCATGAAAGAGGCAAATTCGAAAATCAGCTCCAATTCTCACAATGGCAAAAAAGTCCTTTACAAGAGTCACTAAGTTACTTATATACATGTTCCCTAAATTGGTCCTTTTGTTGATGTATGAAATACCACAAGAAATGAATTAATGTTACACTAGAACACCTCTATGGTCACCATTAACTCATTGCCACTCCAAACTTTGAGAAATGATAGCCGAAACCAAGAACTTTGCTTCTTCAGATTTTTCTAGTCACTGAAATGACATACCTTCAGTATTTTTCTAATTTCTCTTAGCTCAAATATTAATTCTCCAAGATATTTTATACGCTGAAACTAGAAGAGTAGAGTTTTCCAACAAGCTATTATATGCATGAAACGGATCTCTAGAACTCAAGTTATGGCCCTCACAAGATGACCCTGTATGACTTCCAAAAGTGGAAATTTTGCCTGTTTTAGTAATCTTGGGTGTCTAAAAATGAAAATTCGATGCCTAGCATCGAATTGCAACCAAAGTCAATGCCGAGCATCGACTTTGAGCTTTTTTAGCCTCTTTTTCTGCACCAGAAATAGCCTCTTGAACACACACATGAAGAAGACCAATTGTATATAGGAAGTCGATGACGGGCATCGACTTTATGTTGAAACTCGATGCCAGGCATCGAGTTGCTCCACAAACCTCATGTTTTTAAGAAGTTTCATCAGTAGATAAAAGTCAGATATGAAGATAAGGACTTATCAGCTAGGATTCGATGCCAGGCATCGACTTCTCGCATAAAACTCAACCTTCCAACATACATTCGATGCCAGGCATCGACCTGCTTGGAAAACTTCAACCTTTCAAATCATTACACAAAAGACAAACACTAGAGATGGAGGAAGAAGACTTATACACAGAACTTTAACTAGTTCTTGTCATAACTATGAAAACTCAGAAGCTTACAAGTGCTTTCTCGCTTAGAGAAGCCTGACTATACTCAGTCATACAAAATGAGTTCTAACTCACTCTCTCATTGTCTTCCCTCTCTTCTCTCGCGTGAGTTGATACAAAGTAACTTATATAGTTTTTCTCTATCTCGTGATTTTTAAAAAACTTCTAGAACTAAAATGAACTAACTTTACAAATATAATACACTTGTGAATTTGTCCCTTCACATAGGCATGGGATTTTCTTCCTAAGATTTGACCTTCAAATATATGTCCAATTAGTGATTGTTTCTCCAACAGCTCCCCCTCAATCATTAATTGACATTCTCTGTTTCTTCATATCATCTTCTTTTCTTTTACTCCTTCCATGCTTTTGAATCTGCTGGTCTTCACACCATCCAAGCTCTTTGTCATTATGTCTGCTAATTGATCTTTAGTAGAAATGTACTCCACTTCAATCTCCTTCTCCATTACCTTTTCTCTGAGAAAATGATACTGTATCTCTATGTGCTTTGTCCTTGCATGAAAAACTGGATTTGCTATAAGATAAAGTGAACTCATATTATCTCCATGTATTGTAGGTGTACCTTGATCAATGCCCAAGCTTTTGAACAATGTCTGCATCCATATGACCTCCTTAGCTGCTTCCACAAGTCCTTTGTACTCAGCTTCAGTTGATGATAATGCTACTGTATGTTGTTTCTTTGAACACCAACTTACAAGCTTATCACCAATGTATATCATGTAACCATGAGTTGATCTTTTGTCATCGTGATTACCTGCCCAGTCTGAGTCACTATAGGCTCTCAACTTCAAATCTGATGTAAAAGGATAATATAATCCTTCCTTTATAGTTCCTTTGATATATCTGAGAACTCTTTGACCTGCAATCCAATGTGGGTCCTTTGGACAATGCATGAATTGTGACAAAACTCCCACTGCATAACTAAGATCAGGTCTTGTTAGTGTAGCATAAATCAAACTACCCACAAGAGATTGATACTTCCTCATATCTTTGTATTATGCACCATCATATTTACTGAGCTTGTGATTAACTTCAAGTGGAGTTGAAGCTTCTCTGCAATTTTCCATATCAAACTTCTTCAATAGATTCAAAAGATACCTTTCTTGTGATACATATATGCCATGATCTGTATAAGTGACTTCCATTCCAAGAAAGTATGACAACTTTCCTAAATCACTGATCTTGAATTCTTTTTCAAGTAATCTCTTTACCTCCTTGATTCCTTCATCTGAAGTACCTGTGATTATAATCTCATCTACATAAATACAAATGTAGATTGTACCTTCCTCTGTTCTTTTGATGAGTAGACTTGGATCTGCTTTTGAACTTTGATATCCAAGATCATTTAGATACTTCACCAGTCTATAGTTCCATGCTCTTGGAGCTTGCTTCAATCCATAGAGTGCTCTTCTCAACGTGCAAACAAAATTTGGATACCTCGAATCTATAAAACCTTGAGGTTGTTCCATATATACCTCATCTGATATGTATCCATTCAAGAATGCATTCTTTATATCCAATTGACTTAGGGTCCATCCTTTTGAAGCTGCAATAGCAATGATTGTCCTTATAGTTGACATCTTAGCTACAGGACTGAATGTCTCATCATACTCTATGCCATAGGTTTGGGCATAGCCTTTCACCACTAGTCTAGCTTTGTATCTGGCTATACTTCCATCTGCAAGCTTCTTCACTTTATAAACCCATTTATTTCCAATTACTTTCTTACCATTTGGTTTAGGAACAAGTTCCCATGTCTTGTTTTCCTCCAGTGCATTGAACTCTTCCTTCATTGCATCTTCCCATTGCTTCTTACCTTTTGCTTCATCATAGTTTTGAGGTTCTTCATCATCTTTGACCATATATGCATAGTTCTTCTGAGTTATGTAAGAAGTATCATAAGAATACCTTTCTGGTTGTCTTCTAGTCCTGCTTGACCTTCTTGGTTCACATTCTTCATATGTTTCTGGATACACCTCTTCATCAAATATAGGAGCTTCTTCATTCCTTCTTGTTAATCCACTTCTGGATGTACTTGCTTGCATATAGTCTTCATCTCTATTTACCTGCACAATTTATTTTCCTTTCTCA
Organism: Ceratopteris richardii; assembly: GCA_020310875.1. Lineage (NCBI taxonomy): Eukaryota > Viridiplantae > Streptophyta > Polypodiopsida > Polypodiales > Pteridaceae > Ceratopteris > Ceratopteris richardii. The sequence goes on from CM035412.1 coordinate 201,171,775, forward strand.
CATCTTCTTACCTCTTCTTCAAACTCTTCAGCTGTATGACTTTGATCTGCATACCAACTTTTCTGTTCATCAAATGTAACATCTCTAGAAACAAGAAATTGTTTGGTTAGAGGATTCCACAACCTCTAACCCATCTGTTTTTCATCATAACCAATAAACACATATTTTTTTGCCTTTGGTTCAAGTTTATGTCTTAGTTGTGATGGCACATAAGCATATGCAATTGATCCAAACACTCTACAATGATCTAGTGTTGGTTTCTTACCCCACCAAGCTTCATATGGAGTCATTCCATTGAGAGCTGCACATGGTAATCTATTCACAAGATATGTAGCTATATTTATAGCCTCAGCCCAAAGATAATTTGGACAACTCTTCTCCTTTAGCATAGCTCTAGCAAACTCAACCAAAGTCCTGTTCCTTCTTTCTGCTACACCATTTTGTTGTGGTGTATACCTGCAAGTTATCTCTCTCTTAATACCTGCATTCCAAAGATAATCATTGAACTCTTGGGAGAAGTATTCTCCCCCTCCATCAGACCTCAGTCTTTTAAGCTTTTGACCTGTGACTCTCTCTGCATATGCATGAAAATGCTTGAAGGCTCCAAACACTTCTGATCTTTCCTTCAAAACATATAATGTTATCCATCTTGTAGCATCATCAATGAAAAGAACATAATACATTGAGCCACTGATAGATCCTTCTTTTGTTGGTCCCCATACATCTGTATGAATGAGCTCTAGTAATCCATCATGTTTGAATCCTTTCTTTTGAAATGGTAACCTGTGTGCTTTTCCCATTTGACATGCTTCACATTTATAAACCATATGTTGACTTTGCACATTTGGTAATCCTAGTACAGACTGATTAGCAACCATAGCTTTAATTCCTCTTTCATTGAAGTGACCTAATCTCTTATGCCAGAGATCAAGTTCCGTAATCACTCCTTCACCATGTGTGAGCAAAGCTTGACCAATGTTCCCTTGTACTCTTAAAGTAAAGAGTCTACCTTCTTTCTTACCAGAGACAATCTGATTATATCCATTCTCTGGATCTTCAACAAATACTCCTTCATTTGTAAACCTGACTTGAAAACCTTTTTCAACTATCTGTCCCACACTAATCAAGTTTTTAGGTATTGTAGGAACATACAAAAATTGGTTAGCAAATCTACTCCACTCTTGCATTTCACTTTTCCAATTGAATGTACACTATGTCTTGTATTATCACCTGTTTGAACTGTATGCCTAGAAATGCCGTTTTCCAATTCTGACATCAATTCTATGTTTCCTGACAAATGATTAGAACATTCAGAGTCAATGTAAAATACCTTTAGATCTTCTTTATCTGATGTGCTGATTGAGTTCATCATCAATGATGTATGACTTTCATTCTGTGTGTCATTTGCATAATTGTAGTAGGTTGTGTTGTAGGACTGATTTTGTCCCCAACTTCTTCCTCCACCTCTACCATAGCCTCCTCTTTGATTTTGTCTACCTCTTTGAAAATTACTTTGATATCTTCCACCTCAACCTCTGCTATTGTTGTTTTGATTCTGGTTTGATCCTTGTTGGTTGTGCCAACAGTCATGAGCCAAATGATTACTCAATCCACACATCCAGCAAGCCTTCTTGTTGTTATTTTGATTACCTCTTCCTCTTCCAAAACCTCTTGGTCTTCCTCTGCCAGTGCCTTTACCTCTTGCATAATAAACTTGAGAAGTTGACTCTTCTTCATCCTTTGCTTTACCTTTATCTCCTTTCTTCTTGTTCTTCATGTACATTGCATAACTTTGTCCTTTATCTCCATCTCCCTTCAAGTCTTGCTCAAATGTGAGCATCAAACCAAGCAACTGGTTCAAATCTGGAACATAATGATTTAATGAAAGTTCTATTGATAAGACAAAAGGTTTCCACCTTTCATCCCCTCTCAAACCTGTAAGTAATTGAGCAATCAACTTGTGATCCTCAATATCTTCATCTATGGATCCAAGACTATCTGCTAGATCCTTCATCTTAATGACATAGTCACTAATACTTTGACTTGGCTTCTTCTTGAATGTTGTAAACTCTGACCATAGACTTGCTTTTCGTGCTTTAGTAGTGCTTTGGAAATGATACTCCAATGCATTCCATGTATCTTCAGATGATTCCAATCCTCTGATGTGTGGTAGCAAATGATCAGAGATTGTATTGTAGATGTAAGCTTTTGCACTTGCATCCTTCTTCTGCCAGTGCTTTAAAGCATCTAGTTCTTCTTTCTTTGGTCGGCTTTCATCTTCAAATACTGGCTTCTCTTCTTCACCTGTAACATATATCATGAGATCCTTACTCATAAGTAAGGCTTCCATTCTCATTACCCATGCGGGGTAATTATCTTTGTCCAGTTTGTCGATGGAGATATGATCTGCCATACTCCTTCCCTTCTGCTGCAACCTGTGAGCTTAAAGAATAAAGGATAATACCTTTTGAAGTTCTTTGTGTATGAGAATACTTTTGAAGTAGCCTTTTGATGCCTTGTGTCTTCAAATGCTTCACCTTTGAAACTTTAATGGAAAACTTTCCAAAAACTTCTCGTACCTTTGTCGCCTTCTGCTCTTCAGGACCTTTCTGCTCTGATACCACTTGTTGATGTATGAAACACCACAAGAAATGAATTAATGTGACACTAGAACACCTCTATGGTCACCATTAACTCATTGCCACTCCAAACTTTGAGAAATGATAGCCGAAACGAAGAACTTTGCTTCTTCAGATTTTTCTAGTCACTGAAATGACATACCTTAAGTATTTTGCTAATTTCTCTTAGCTCAAATATTATTTCTCCAAGATATTTTATAGGCTGAAACTAGAAGAGTAGAGCTTTCCAACAAGCTATCATATGCATGAAACGAATCTCTAGAACTCAAGTTATGGCCCTCACAAGATGACCCTGTATGACTTCCAAAAGTGGAAATTTTGCCTGTTTTAGTAATCCTGGGTGTCTAAAAATAAAAATTCGATGCCTAGCATTGAATTGCAACCAAAGTCGATGCCGGGCATCGACTTTGAGCTTTTTTAGCCTCTTTTTCTGCACCATAGCCTCTTGAACAGACACATGAAGAAGACCACTTGTATGTAGGAAGTCGATGCCGAGCATCGACTTTATGCTGAAACTCGATACCAGGCATCGAGTTGCTCCACAAACCTCATGTTTTTAAGAAGTTTCATCAGTAGATAAAAGTCAGATATGAAGATAAGGACTTATCAGCTAGGATTCGATGCCAGGCATCGACTTCTCGCATAAAACTCAACCTTCCAACATACATTCGATGTCAGGCATCGACTTGCTTGGAAAACTTCAACCTTTCAAATCATTACACAGAAGACAAACACTGGAGATGGAGGAAGAAGACTTATACACAGAACTTTAACTAGTTCTTGTCATAACATGAAAACTCAGAAGCTTACAAGTGCTTTCTCGCTCAGAGAAGCCCGACTATACTCAGTCATACAAAATGAGTTCTAACTCACTCTCTCATTGTCTTCCCTCTCTTCTCTCGCATCAGTTGATACAAACTAACTTATATAGTTTTTTTCTATCTCGTGATTTTTAAAAAACTTCTAGAACTAAAATGAACTAACTTTACAAATATAATACACTTGTGAATTTGTCCCTTCACATAGGCATGGGGTTTTCGTCCTAAGATTTGACCTTCAAATATATGTCCAATTAGTGATTGTTTCTCCAACACCTTTCACACAAGAGACCAGTACTTTTATTGAAAAACACTAATCTCCTACTATGTTACAAGGATTATGTTACAATAATTGAGGTTTATGATCTAGAGGTCTCCTCTAGTGCATTTACATAGCTTCATGAGGTTTTCATAGAAAGTTGAAGAAGAAAAATTATGCCCATAATTTGAAAAAATTTTGGGGCTCCCTTTTTTGTGCTTCTTCACTTTGCAATAATCACTGATTAGGATGGTCCAAGGGGAGGAATAGTCATGAATGAAATGATCTCCCTGACATCTATAGCATGGCCCTCTAGGTGCTTGAGGTCTCGTCTGCCTAGATTGAGGTTTGGGGATAGGATTAGTGTACATCACATTTGAGTGTTCAAGTTCCCAACTTCCTCATTAAGGGTTTTGTAAGGATAGATCTCAGTATACTCTGGTGAGACCATGTAGTAAGTTGGTGGGCTATCTACATGTGTCGAGTCAAATCTCTAAGCATTGGGTTCACTTTTAAAAATTAGTGGGGGTGCTAGCGCTAGGTCTCTACTCAAGTTATCCTCTATTGATGCATACTTGATTGTGATAATTTTGGCAGGGAGTGGAGGCTGTTGACCTAGCATCAATTGAGTTCTTTGCTGAGCTTTGTGTGGTAATTGATAAGGTTGCTATGGCCTAAAGTGTGGTGGTTGTTGATATGGATTTTGGTATCTCCCTAGCCATTGATATGGATCTTGATAATTTTGTCTAACCACTTGTTTATTGTAGGGTCAGTCCTGCATCGTGTGGTTGGTGTATCTTCTCTCTATTGTGGAGTATTATCCACTAGGGGTCCCTTGGGGTTGAGTCATGATTGGGCACACATTGGCCATGTGGTCTCCTCCACAATTATAACATCGTTTCATGGACACTATCCTAGGGGTATGTTTGCTTGAGACTCCGAATTTTTGAGCTACGTTTTTAGCCAATTCATTGATTGAAGTTGATGATTTGGATGTGAAACTAGAAGTCATATATAAATCCTTATAAATCTTCCAAATTTCTAACTCTTTACCCAAGTTATCCTCAATGTCTATGCACATTTGCACACGTTGCTCTATGTTCCTAGGATCCTTTAAGTAGACATATGATTGTAATTTTGCACTTAACAAGCCATCCAAGAATAATGCCATTTGCTTGGTTGATGTGGATAGCTTTGGGATGGGACATCTCTCAAGGTATTGTCTAAATCTACATCCTACTAGGCTGATTGTTTTTTGAGGTGTTTGCTTAGAACTAGAATTAGGGATGAGGTATTGTGCCTTATGCCACTTTTAGAAAACTCAATGATGAATGCTTCTAGTAACTGGTCAATGTTCTTGATTTGGCCTTGATGTAGTGATTAAAACCACATCAAGGTTGCATTCTTTAGAGCTAGACCAAAAGCATTCTATTAAGTGAACAAGTGATCAACATGTTCAGCTCTCAACACTTGCCTAAACTTGGCTACATGATCATATGGATCTCGAGTGCCATCAAAGTAAATGCCTCATGGACTTTACCAATTGAGTGGGTCTCAATACCCTAGCATGTTTTCTAGGTCTTGGCATATGAAACTCATCCATTCCTTTTTGATGTCTTGGACCTCTCTATCTCTCTTGATCTACTCTATCTATCTCCAACCCTGATCTTTCTCTTCATGAGAGGTTTCCAAAACTTACCTCTGGTCTTTCCCTAGTTTTTTCTTATGGCTACCATGAATCTGAGATGAACCAGCTCCCTGTTGACCATGAGAAACATTAGATCTTGTTGGGGGAAAAATTAACTCACCCTTCCAAGTGTATGCATGCCTACCATGCTCCATTACTAAGAAAATTCTTTTTTAAGTGTTCTCTAAATAGAAAACCTTCCCTTGAACGTGAAAGCTTCATTCGTCTCTCTATTCAAGCAGAGCTTGATTCTTATCTTAGATTAGCTTTGGACTTGAGAAATTATAGGATCTTGAATTTTTTTCATTCCTATCATAACCTTATGTTAATCCAATTGTTTATTTGCCCTTAGCCTAGGCTAGACATTGACTTATAGGGTTTAGTGGACTTCTAACCTTGATTGGAAAGCTCTTATCACTACTCCAATGCCCAAGCAGAGTGCTCCCAAGCATCCCCATATGGTAATTGGCTTTAACGTTGTCAAGAAGCTCCAATTACTTAAAAAATTCCAAATTTCAACTCAAAAATAGGTTAATTTGAAAAACCCTAAAAATGGCCAAGACTGGTTGTCTATCACGACTAAAAGAGATTTTCTACCACCATGGATAGAGTCTCCATTGCAATGGATATGTCTGTTGCAATGGATATGTCTGTTGCAATGGATAATTGTCTATCACACGATGGACAAGGTATATTGTAATAAAATAGGTCTATGATCTAAGGGTCCAACCGGTTCAGACAGATCTGGGTCAACCATGTGTATGAATAAAGATCTCAAGACTAGACTTACATAATAGTTCATGTGCTCTTGTAAACAAGAGATCCACTTAGATTAGTGGTTAATTCTCAAGAGTGTGAAGGGAGGTCTTGGGTTCAACCCACATGGGATACATGGGGAGAGTATTTTTGCCCAAAGAGATCTAGAGCCTTCTAGAAGCATCCACTTGAGTTAACTCTAATTACCTCAGACATGGTGCACAGGCAATTACATGGCCGACACATGGATGGTTAGAATCCACCTACCCAAGAAGGTAGTCCCTTGGAGATAGTATATATAGAGGCATATGGTTGGGAGGAGAGTCATCTCTCTAGCACATGGTAGTGGTTATAATCTTCATTCTCTTGCATTGGTATTCGATCTCTAGGCAAGCTTCCATGAGGACCTTGATGGTTCATCATCTTCCTCACACTCTAAGCAAGCTTCCATGGAGTTCTTGAAATCTATGGAGAGGATGATGCATCAATTAATGCCTTTATTCTTCATATCTACTTTTATGTTCAAATTCCTCATGCATCGTATTTTTGTTCATTGCTTGGGAAGTCAAGTACTTTTTGCAAAAGATAAGGATTTTGAGAGATCTAATACTAGATATGAAGTTTTGAAGTTCCAACCTTATGGCTAATAGGCATATGTTCTATCATTGCGCCACAGTTTCATGCTTGAAAAAAAACTATTTCTATTATATTTAGTTCATTTCTAGTGGCTTATCTAAATTTCTACAGAAGCACCAAAAAGTAGTACAGAGGTGTTGAACCCATAACCTTATGGCACGGGAAAAAACACCTTACCAACTGCGCTAGGTTGTCTGTTCATAGACAATAAAATATGACCTTTTTGATAGGTCGACCTTTGACATGAGCTTTACTAAAAGGTTGAGAAATTTTCATCACATAGGGAACACCCCTGGGAATTGTTCCTAGAGCTTAGAAAAGTTGAGACATAAGCTCTATCCATTGAGTTAAAGCAACATACAACAAAAAAAAACATAAAAGCTTAATTTTATTAGCATTTTTGGCAGTAGTCCTTTTCCTCTACTATAGATAGTGATCGATCTGCTAACCTCTATGGATTTAAGGAATTTCTTTATCTAAATTGTGAGCACCTTTTTTTTCTTACATTTTATTTCTACTTATTCTTATAAACATAGTGCAACTCTTCTTGGAGCGAATAGAAAAAGAAAGATTGTATCTTTATGAGAGCAAAATATAGTTTGGAACCTGTCACTTTTGAAGAGAGTCATTTCCTGTATCCACAAAAGTTTCAACTCAATCCATTTGCTTTGACAGATATTCTTCTATTCATGGGTGCAAGCAGTCTGAGGTGTGAAGATATGCTATCATACTTTGTTTTGTTTTAGCAACAAAAGACCAACTCAAAAGTTGGGCTCTTCAAACTCGGCACTTAAGTGTTGCGATAGGATTCATGAAATTGTGGAGTACGATGACACTTCTCTTGGACAATGAAAGGATGTAGCTTGGTTTGGAGATAAGTATTTTCCAATTGATGATTGATTTCAATTCATTGATCTTGTTTTCATTACCTTGCACTACATCTTAAGAAAAAGTTGAACTAGGGCAAAGACTTTCATAGATTAAGTTTAAATATAGTTCAAGGTGATGAAACTAGCATATCATTTCAAGCATGAGAAGCACTTGGTGCATAACATGGAAACATGTGTTCATGCACAAAAATGAAATATTGTTGGTGCATTTCTCCTTCCAAATGCATATTTTCATGCACAACACAAGCTTCTTCTTGCTTGAAAAAAGGTATATGATGCTCTCAAGTTTGTGCACATGCATGTTTATATCTTTTTGAAAGGTATTAGGTAGAATGTTTGTGCATGGATGCATGCATTGCAAGCTCAAGAACTGCTTGGTTTAATTTAACGCATGAAAAGCAAAGCATGCCAACACATGCATTCCCGTGCATGCATTTGCATATGAAAATGCATGATTGTGTGTTAATTAGACGAATGAGTACTTTCCTAATAGTATTTTACTTTTAAATGTTGAAGATAAACATTAGGAAAGAAGGAAAAATAACTAGTTGCAATGGTATGCTAGCTATCTTGAAACTCACATAAACTAGTCCATATGATTTCTTGCTTAGGAAAAGTAGGCATGTTGAAAGTAAAGAATTAAATTTTTCTTGCCATCTTGATGAGCAAGAAAATATGACTACTTGTAGACTTATCTACTTTATGATGACTCTAAATCGAGGAGGTACTTAGAGAATCATAAAGTCAAGCTTCAAAAGAAAGATTTTCCTAATTCCATCAGCTCAATTAGATGGATGATTTCACTTAAATCTATCTCTAGGAACTTAACATAAATTGAACTTTTAAAGCTCAATAGATAGATGTTATGTTCCATAAGTTGCATCCCTGGTAAGGATGCACATTCCAAGAAATCATGGAATCTTTTGTCATTTTTCACTTGATTCCATCCCAAGGAGTGATGGAAATTCACTTGATTATATCCCTTAGAGTGATGGAAATCAAAAATTGAACCCTAGCATCAATTGAACTTTGATGTCCAATAGGTGGATGTTGGGTTCCATGCAACTTGCTAAGTAGACATGGAAATTTTGAAAGAACTCTTACTTTTAGAAGGATTAGAGAGTTACTTTTTGGTGGCAATCAAATTCTTTTTGGTAATTTTTGACTCAAGCTCTATTTATCCAATGGAAAGTGTGAAAAGACTAAGTTGTTCCAATTCTGAAGAGAGTGAAATATTCCAAGTATGTAGGCTACAATCGTGATGATGGTAATTAATTATGTAAGGTAAAACATAATGTTTTCCTATCTTTAAATTGATAGGCAAACAACACAAAAGATATGAAAGTGCTTTATTGGGAGATTTTGATGAAAGAGAGTATGAAAAATGATGCTCTCGGATAAATTTGACCACACGATTTGCATCTAATAAACTTTTTTTTATGAAAGATAATATACCTATACCTTTCAATAATAGATTTAGTGTATGATTTGCACATGGAACCCAAGTAATGCCTTCATGCTTGTTTTGTGTTTCAATTCTAGTGCTTCAAAAATTAAACGCATTATCAATCACTATCCTAGTGACATCTCTCAACCCAAAATGAGAGGTGCAAAGAGAGTGAGAGACATATTGAAGGTAGAAGAAGCACTTCCTTCATCAAAAAGAATACATGTTCTCCCAAGAACTAAAATCGAACCGGCCAAGCCCATCACAGAAGAAGAGTTAAAGGAAGCCATGGAAGATACTCACATATATATGGAAGAACAAGTAAACCTACCAGTACAAGGGCACCACTATCATCAAACTCATACAGAAACTTTGCAAGGAAAGAGGTTGATGAAATTCCATACATATAGAGAACTAGGGTTGGTGAACTCTAATTCATCTTCTAAGTCCAGGAAGACAATGTACCATCCCCAATGAATGTGGATATTAGAAGTGAATCAAGCGATGATGGTAAATGGGATGAATTAAAACAAGTGAAGGATTCCTTTGAAGTGGATGGCACAAAAATGGATAAAATGCTAGATAACACAATCACTAAGACACAAACCAAAGGATCATCGCAAGGGGAAGTCCATACAATAAGGATGAATAAGGAAACAATGATTCAAATTACGGAGACCCGCTTGGACGGAGAAGCTACACTGAAGATGCAAAAGGAAGAAAAAGATCAGGAAGACGTGGAAGAGCAAGAACTATTTACACCCATAAGGATTGTAGCAGAACCTTCTCCACTAGATGTCACATTTCAAGGAAGTGCTACAAAGCCTATAACACATGAAGAAAACGAAAGTCAAATCCATCTTCAAATTAGACAACCACATAATGAAACAATACACATGGATAAGGGCAAAGATGTACTTACACGTGAAACACCAAGTATTCCAAAGACATGGATGAACGTAGATGTAGCTCAACTCAAACCTGTAGTAAGGCAAATGATACAAAAAGCCATGGATACTCAGTAGCAACTTATCGAAGCAGATAGCAATTATGACAAGGCCTTAGTGGAATGCAATCAATTCAAGGTATTGAGTGAGAAGATATATGCACAGGTAATACAAGTTCAACAGGCACTTACAACTAAGGAAAAAGAGGTAAATGAAGCTATGGAAAAGTGCAACGTGCTCACTGCTAAAAATCAGAAAATGCAAGATCAGCTCAAAGAGCTTCAAAGTAAGTATGAAGCCGGTGAAGCAGAGAAGGCATGAATGATTACCGGAAGCAAACTCCTAAAAACACAAATCAAGGTATACATGGATGAAACAGAAAACCTAAGAAATAGAAATAAAGAAGTGATGACTATCATTTTGTGTAATCAACCAGTAGAGACACAAGAAATCACACCAAGTAATGTCTAGGCATGGGAATCTCAAATAGCAAGGTATGAAGATCAACTAAAACAAGAGCAGGCTATAAGGGAAGAATGGGAAAAGAAGTATATGTATGATATAAATGAACTGAGGAAAAAGTGGAAGACAAACTTCTAGCACAATGTAATGAAGATGCCTATCAAATGGTTGCTATTGGAGAAGAACTCTTGAAGAACAAGGAAGCACTAACAAAGGTGACTAGGGAAATTAAGGAAAAAGATGAAATCATTGAAAAGTTAAAGGCTCAGATAGCACAACAGGTTCACATGGGGACAACAGTAGTTCCAAGCTCCCAAGCGGCTACTGTGAAGACTGAGGTACATCCTCTTTTTCCCCCCATGCATCATTCACCTATAAGGGAGGAAGCAGAGCCAAGTGTTGATAGACATAAACGAGCTATTGCAGAACTAAGCCATCAGGAGAGGGCACTACTGGTGTCCTCGCTTACCGAGCAGTTTGAAGACCAGGTAGTAAGAGTCATGAAAGAGGCAAAGATTGAATGTAAGAACTTCGAACAAATTCTAAAGCCATTCAATATACCTTATAGACTATTAAAAGAGGAAACTAGACAATATATCAAGAAAACCACAAACAAGGAACCCGATCATGATCTGCAATTCAACATGAAAACATTTTCTTATACTCAAGAAGAATTTGACAAGGCAAATCCGATATGGAGAAGAAAGTTCTTGGAGAAGAATCCGACATTACGGGTGCACTGGGAGTCAGCGCCTTATGTGCTACAAATCAATCCATCTTTTTACCCAATCCCTCAAAGAAGAACTTGGACGCAATTTTGGGATAGTGCAAGGGTACAATAAATAATCAATGGCTAAAGTATCCACTAACACCAAGTTCACCACATAATTATTTACCAACGGAAGAATACATGGTATGGACGATAGAATTTTGGTTATCAAGATATGCGATGGTGCCAGACTTAGCCATCAAGATGAAAAATAAAAATTAAGCATGCTCCTCATAGTGTTGAAGGTATTCAAACACGCACAATATACCTTTTTGAACTTTATCAGCATCAATCAAGGAGCGGATGTAATCATTTTTTACTTATCTACTACACCAAGCAGACTTACCATAATGGCTATATATTCTAGATTAATGTTCCTTCTGAGTCCATACATGCAGACATTTGAGGAAGCATTCTTTACAAGATTTTTTGAAATAGATTCAGAATTTTTTGTTAAAATGACCTCAAACATGAATGCAAGATTGGTGGCCTACGATCTGAGCTTCTTTGTTGACCATACAAGCATTAGATGATGGAGTGAAGTCAGCACAGTGGAAGGAGCCAATTTGCTAAATCACTGAGAGGAGAAAGTCATACAAACATACTCACGTCGCCACAAAAAGCCTATCCAGGACGACAGAGTTCAAGAGGAAGGATGTGTGAAGGGAGAATCAAGTAAAAAGAGAAGAAGAATAAGAATATCAAAGAAAAAAACAACTCAATAAGAAGAACCACTCTCTGACCAAAGCCCCGTAGGCACACGCATCAGGCTGCAACACCAAAGGAGTAGGTCTCGAATAGTGGAAATAAAGAATCACAACCAGGACCTTTGAAGGGGAGACTATATAGAAAGGACTTGAGATCGCATAAGATAACAAATTGTGTGAAGGTCTTAACTGTCTCCTCATCACATTCTTAGTCACTGGATGCGTGGGTGGCAGCCCGAATCAACATAGCAACCAGATTCATGAATGTAAGGAATACCAAGGGGAAAACAGAAGCAAAGGACTTAGATCGGATAAGCTAACAAATTCTTTGACAGTCCTAACCACTTCTTCGACCATTGGGTGTGTGTACTAAAGAACTACAAACAAGCTACAGATAGAGAAGCAAAAGCCTGTCAAGGGACGATAGAGACAAAGAGGGGGAGAGTGTTGCAGAGTAAAGAAGCACAAAAGAGGAGCCCCCAAAAATTTTCAAATTATGAGCACATTTTTTCTTCTTCAAAATCCTATGAAAATCCCTTGAAGCTATGTAAATGCACTAGAGGAGTCCTCTAGATGCATAAACCCCAATCATTGTATCAGAATCCTTGTAAAATATTAGGAAATTAGAGTTAGTCAATAAAAGTGTCGGTCTCTTGTGTGAAAGGACCATTTTTAGGGCACATGTATATAAGACACTTTGTGACTGTCGTAAATAACTTTTTTCCATTGTGAGAATTCAAGAAAAAATTCAAATTTTCTTATTTCCTACTGATTTCCTTCTTCTCCAAGAGCTTTTATGTGTGTCTAAAGCTTGAAATGTGTGTGCAGGACTATCATCTACCCCTTTCCATCGCTTTTGAACTATTGTAGTGTGTGTGTGAGCCATAACAAGTTGTGGAGCAGGTGTTGGTGTTTCCCGCCATTCACTATTTTTCTCATAACTTGAGGCATGTTTGTCAGATTTGACTGCCATTAGATGCATCTCGTCGAGAGCTTTAGCATGGAAGAGACAGATACCTAATACCATGATTCCATGAGAGAGAATATCTCAAGATCTTAGAGACTACTCACCAAGGTGTAGCAGGAGGACACTTTGGACCATTCCGTGTGCTCAAAGCAATTCTATTTGCAGGCCTTTGGTGGCCAAAACTTCACATGGATGCACATACCTATGTGAAGAGGTGTGATATTGGTCAACAAACACAGTACCCGATATGTAAGGATGAGATGCAACTGAAACCCATGATGGAAGGATGTGCATTCTCTAAGTGGGGAATAGACTTTGTAGGTCCTATTAATCCCCCAACTAAGAGTTCATATGTTGAATATATTATTTTTGCCACAAGCTATCTGACCAAATGGGTAAAAGTAAAGGCCACAATGAAGATCGATGCTCAAACGATGGCTAAATTCTTATTTGAGAATGTATTCACCAGATATGGGTTACCAGCAGAATTAGTAAGTGATAGAGGCACACAATTCTTGAATGAAGTCATTGAAAAGCTTCTCCGAGAATTCTTGGTGGTACATAAGAAATCTACTCCCTATCACCCACAAGTTAACAAACAAGCCAAGAGCACCAATAAGATCTTATGTAATGTATTGACAAAGTTGGTGAATAATAAACATTCTGATTGGGACAAACAAAGTGTTGTTTGTGCATATTGAGCTACCTATAAAATGATACTCATTGCCACACCCTTTCATATGGTATTTGGACAAAATGCAATACTACCACTAGACTTCTTAAACCCCACATTAAGGATAGGACAAGAGCATCAATGGATTAGCCATGAGATCTTGTCTAGAATCTTTGATCTGGAACACTTAGGTGAAACGAGGTTAAGAGCAGTTGTAGGAATATATGCAGCCAAGAAAAGGCAAAATACATACTTGGATGCCCATGTGAAGGATAAAGGCTTAAAAGTGGGAGAGTTAGTTTTGGTATACACATTCAAATAACATGCACAGAAGTTGGAGAAGTGAGGCTATGGACCCATGATTATTAATAGAATATCAAAAAGTGGAGTAGTCCAATTGGCCACTCTAGAAGGTGACATCCTACCTACTTACATCAGTGGATGCAGAGTCAAATTATATCAACACTACAAAGAAACATAAGGAAGAAGAAAATTGATTTTGAGAAGAAACGTATGTAGAAGACTTAGAATGCATCCGACTAATGAAATTAAGAAAACATGTTAGAGATCAGCCTAGGTCAGATGCTTATGAAGCTCAAAGATATCACATTTCCATGTGAGAAGCATCAAATGCACGTTCCCATAGAATATTTGACCGATGACCCTTCATGACGCTAGCGATAGGATTGGGAGAGAGTGCAAGGACTGTAAGAGCTTTGATGACTCAAGAGAAGCCACTAGCTCAGTTAGACTTTCTTACTCTCAAGAGTTGAAATTAAGTATAAATCCTATAGAAGCATATCTCATAGGATTGGGAGGTGTGGAAACCCCTTGCATGGGCAAGGTGGAGCTTCCCATCTACATTCAAGAGGTTCTAATGACAGTCAAAGTGCTAGTGTGTGAAGACGAGGATCTCACCAAACCTCTTGTCTTGGGCCAAGACAAGATCTATGTTTATGCAATCAACCTAGTGGACTTCTTCAGGTCTGGGTAAATCAAAACCACATCACAGTTGAGTTAGAAAATCAAGCACTCAAGCAACTAGGATAGGCACCCACTCTTGGTCCTTCTAGGAGCACAAATGAAGATAACTATGTTATTCTTCCCCAAAGTTCTATGGTGCAGAAGAATGTACCTCATGAAGGAGGTGCAAAGGCCAATGAGGAACTCTCTTCTTTTCCAAAGATGGTCCAAGAACAACAAGCACGACAACCCAAGAAACAGATGTAGTCGATAATCAAGGAGCATGCTCAACAATTAGTGAAAAGTAAAATACCTCATGGAGTGAAGCAGATCTAGATACGTAAGGATGATCAACCCTCTACCCTAGAGACACCGCCTCATTGAAATGCCAAATCAAATACTCAATCAAAGTCTACAAGGAACAAGTATCCTAGGCATTAATCAAGCCGGACCATTTCTATTTGGGTCCCAAAGCAGTCAATGAAGGCTGACCTCAATTGTAGAAAAATATGGGTGCTCAAGACCTGCTTACAAGCTCAAATAGCTTCACATAATCTCACAAGCTTGAATTGACACTCAAAGGCACTCATGGCACAAATCTCAGGGCAAACATCTGCACTCAACACCTTCGCATCTTTGATCACACCTAGGATTACTTGGAAATGGATACCCATAAAGTCCAAAATCTGAGATGATTTATGCGAGCAACATGTAAAGGTCACCACTACCAAAAGATGGAATCCCATGCTAAAATTTTGGAGAATTAAACCCTGTATCAAACCCCCTAACCCAATTTTGTAAATCAATTTGCACCAAAGTAGATACATTTTGAGTATAGTGCACATCCAAAGTATGCATTTAGGGAAACCACTGACCTACTAACTGACACTCACTACACAAGAACACCTCACTCACTAACTCCCTAGCCACTAAGGGTTGTTGGTATTGTAAAGGAGACAAAGTATCATCATGTTTTTATTGCAATGCTAATATGATCTCCTCTTCTAGCAGACCCTGAGAGAAACAGTACTACTTGCATCATGGCTAACACAGCAAGCACTAGTTTGCAGGCAAAGACAAGTCAAACCGGAGTTAGCATGGAAAACCTGCCCATTGAAGTACATGAGGATTGCACAATGGTGCAAAATCAGGCAATGGGCGACAAAGAAGAGACGGTGCTGCAATCCAACTATTTCCAACACTTGGAATTGAGGTGACTCATCGCGACATTTGAACTTTAGTACAAGCCATATTTTGTAATTCTGGCTGATTATAATGTATAGATTAAGAGAGTCACGGGGAAGACACCCACATTTGTGATGCAATTCTAGCCAAAGGACTTACCATCAGAAGCACAAAAAGGTAATATTTATCAACCAACCTGGTGGCAAAAACTCTTAGAAACTTACTTAGAGATGTTGCGCACATGGAACCATGCACCCCTATATCTTCTTTACAACCCATGGAAAGTATTCAACATCAAGGTGCAGATCATGGAAAGTATTCAACATCAAAGTACACAATAATACAATGCAAGGAGTGGCTCAACTACCCATACATCACACCACCGTAGGGACACATTCAATTGCTTATATGATGGCCACCATATGCCACTGGATCCCTCGATTGAAGCCAATGCCAAATGTCGTGGCACAGATGATGTTGATGCCACCATCCCAAGAAAGAAGAAAGGAGTAAAGGTCACTGAGGAAGCGGGAACAAGCTCTCAACCGATAATGAGAGGTGCAAAGAGAGTGAGAGAAGTATTGAAGGCAGAAGAAGCACTTCCTTCATCGAAAAGAATACATGTTCTCCCAAGAACTAAAATTGAACCGGCTAAGCCCATCACGGAAGAAGAGTTAAAGGAAGCCATGGAAGATACTCACACATATATGGAAGGACAAGTAAACATGCTAGTACAAGGGCATGACTATCATCAAGCTCATACAAAAACTTTGTAGGGAAAGAGGTTGACAAAATTTCATAGATACAAAGAACTAGGGTTGGTGAACTCTAGTTCATCTTCTAAACTCCAAGAAGACAATGTACCATCCCCAATGAAGGTGGATATTAGAAGCGAATCAAATGACGATGGTAAATGGGATGAATTACATCAAGTGAAGGACTCCTTTGAAGTCGAAGGCACAAAAATGGATAAAATGCCGGATAACACAGTCACTGAGACACCAACCAAAGGATCATCACAAGGGGGAGTCCATACAATAAGGATGAATAAGGAAACAATGATTCAAATTATGGAGACCCTATTGGACAGAGAAGCTACATGGAAGATTCCAAAGGAAGAAAAGATCAAGAAGATGTGGAAGAGCAAGAACCATTTACACCCATAAGGATTGTAGCAGAACCTTCTCCACTAGATGTCACATTTCAAGGAAGTGCTACAAAGCCAACAACACAGGAAGAAAAAGAAAGTGAGATCCATCTTCAAATTTGACAACCACATAATGAAACAATACATGTGAATAAGGTCAAAGATGTACTCACGATTGAAACACCAAGCATTCGAAAGACATGGCTAAACGTAGATATAGCTCAACTCAAACTCGTAGTAAGGCAAATGATACAAACAGCCATGGATACTTCGTAGCAACTTATTGAAGCAGATAGTGATTATGACAAGGCCTTAGTGGAGCACAATCAATTCAAGGTAATAAGTGAGAAGATATATGCACAGGTAATGCAAGTTCAACAGGAACTTACAACTAAGGAAAAAGAGGCAAATGAAGCTTTGGAAAAGTGCAACCTACTCAATACTGAAAATCAAAAAATGCAAGATTATCTCAAAGAGCTTCAAAGTAAGTATGAAGCTGATGAAGCAGAGAAGGCACGAATGATTACTAGAAGCTAAGTCCTAAAAACACAAATCAAGGTATACATGGATGAAGCAGAAAACCTAAGAAATAGAAATAAAGAACCATTCTGTGTAATCAACCAATAGAGATACAAGAAATCACACCAAATAATGTCCAAGCATTGGAAGCTCAAATAGCAAGGTATGAAGATTAGCTAAATCAAGAGTAGGCTCTAAGGGAAGAATGGGAAAATAAGTACATGTATGACACAAATGAACTCAAGAAAAGGTGGAAGACAACAAAAGACAAACTTCTTGCACAATGTAATGAAGATGCCGATCAAATGGCTACTATGGGAGAAGAACTCTTGAAGAACAAAGAAGCCCTAACAAAGGTGGCTAGTGAAATCAAGGAAAGAGATGAAATCATTAAAAAGTTAAAGGATTAGATAGTACAGCAAGTTCACATGGGGACACCAGAAGTTCCAAGCTAAGAAGCAGCTACTGTGGAGACTGAGGTACATCCTCTTTCTCCCCCCATGCATCATTCATCTATAAGGGAGGTAGTAGAGCCAACCGTTGATAGACATAAATGGGCTATTGTAGAACTAAGCCATCAAGAGAGGGCACTACTAGTGTCCTAGCTTACTGAGTAGTTTGAAGACTAGGTAGTAAGAGTCATGAAAGAGGCAAAGATTGAAAGTAAGAACTTCGAACAAATTCTAAAGCCATTCAATATACCTTACTGACTATTAAAAGAGGAAACTAGACAATATATCAAGAAAACCACAAACAAGGAACTGGATCATGATCTGCAATTCAACATGAAAACATTTTCTTATACTCAAGAAGAATTTGACAAGGCAAATCTGGTATGGAGAGAAAGTCCTTGGAGAAAAATCTGACATTACGGGTGCACTAGGAGTCAACGCCTTATGTGCTACAAATCAGTCCATCTTTTTGCCGAGTCCCTCAAAGATGAACTTGGATCCAATTTTGGGAAGCATAGTGCCAGGGTACAATAAATAATCAATGGCTAAACTATCCACTACTACCAAGTTTGCCACATAATTATTTACCGACAGAAGAATACATGGTACAGACAATAGAATTTTGGTTATCAAGATATGCGATGGTGCCAGACTTAGCCATCAAGATGAAAAATAAAATATTAAGAATGCTCCTTACAATTTTGAAGGTATTCAAACACGCACAATATACATTTTTGAACATCGGCATTAATCAAGGAGTGGATGCAATCATTTTTTACTTATCTACTACACCAAGTAGACTTACCATAATGGCTATATATTCTAGATTAATGTTCCTTCTGAGTCCATACATGCAGACATTCGAGGAAGCATTCTTTACAAGACTTTTTTAAATAGATTCGGAATTTTTTGTTAAAATGACTTCAAACTTGAATGCAAGACTGGTGGCCTACAAGCTGAGCTTCTTTGTTGACCATACAAGCACCAGATGATGGAGTGAAGTCAGCACAGTGGAAGGAGCGCATGATAGGTGAGGCCAATTTGTTAAATCACAGAGAGCAAAAAGTCACACAAACATACTCATGTCGCCACAAAAAGCCTGTCGGGGATGAGAAAGTTCAGGAGGAAAAACATGTGGAGGGAGAATCAAGCAAAAAGAGAAGAAGAAGAAGAATATCAAAGAACAAAATAGCTCAATAAGAAGAACCACCCTTTGCACAAAGCCCTGCAAGGGCATGCATCAGGCTACAACACCAAAGGAGCAGGTCCCGAAGAGCGAAAACAAAGAATCACAACCAGGAACTTTCAAGGGGAGACTATACACAAAGGACTTCAGATCAGATAAGATAACAAATTGTATAAAGGTCTTAACTGTCTCCTCATCCACTAGGTGCATGCAGTGGAAAGAAATGAACAGGCTAAAGAAAAGCATCAAGTCCCAAGGGATGTGACGAAAGATTTAAAGACAAAATGTTGCAGAGTAAAGAGAGCAAGGCAGAGAAAAAGAAGGGCCCCAGAATTTTTCCGATTTGGACACCCAATTTTTGTATTATAACCATTCTTGTAACATAATTTCCATTGCAAATGCACTTAGTCTAGAGGAGTCCTCTAGATGCATCCCCACAGAAGATTAGTAGCTTACCCATGTAAATTAGTAGGAAATGAGCCTTTTAGTGAATAAAGTGCCAGTCTCTTGTGTGAAAAGACTATTTTTAGGGCACATGTATATAAGTCAGTTTGTAACTCTTTGTAAAGACTTTTTGCCATTGTGAGAATCAAGAGCACAAAATTTCAAATTTGTGTCTTCTTCTCTCTGTATCATCTTTTTTGTGAGATTGTATGCATGTGTGTTGCTTGAAAAGAGTGTTAGGAAGTGTTGACTATCCCTAAAAGTGTTTGTTTGTTGTGGTTAATGTGTGTGTGAAGTGAAGGAAGTGCTGAAGTGTAGGAAGGTCATTCCGGCAACTCAGTATTTTGCTTATAACTTGAAGTAGAACCATCAGAATTGAGTGAAAATACTACCATTGGATGGGTCTTCTCGAGAGCTTCGAAATGCATATGCTATTTGCTATGTTTGGAGTTTGGAGTTGAGAGAAAAGCTCAATTTACTGTTGGCTGCTACACCAAGCATCGTGACACCATGACTGACAGTTGAACCTTGTTTGGATTAGTCTTTGCCTTGTTTGCACTCTTTGGGAAGCATATTTGCATTGATCATCATTTGAATGCATGTCTTCATACACTCGGCTAGGTTTTGATACTCCTTGGATTGATAAATAAAGCGTGAATCCCCACTATATGCACTTGAGGGGGATTGAGGTATAGTCTCTTTCTCCACAAGTCCCTAAGTTGGATCTTAGGTACACACATTTTTGGCGCCGTTGCCGGGGAATGTCGAATCAAACCGAGGCATTCGTGTGATGGTAAGTAGCTTTTTGCATTGAAGTGAGTGGAGGAGTAGTGATTTTCTCTTCTCTGGTAAGTCACATTCATCCGCACTTACTACTTCTCACTCTTGAAGTGTGTTGTGAGTTATTAGTCTAGGGAAGTGAGTTGAGTGAGTAGAGTAGGAGGAGGAAGGGAGTAGTTAGGAAGTTAGAGTAGCCATTAATTCTAGTCTTGTGAGTCTTTGGAGTTAGAAAGAATCTTTCAAAAGAAAAGAGTATAAAAACCAAAAACATTGTCCTTTTCAATTCACTTGTTCCCAACACAAGTATCGTGTGCGCACTCTGTCGAGTATCGTGAGTTGAGACCGGGGATTTTCAGAGCCTTGCAGAGCAAGCCAGAGGGATAAGGGAGTGGGAAGAGGTTCCAAGGTGAGCACACAACTGAATCCTTGTGCAAAATTACTTTTGAAATCAAGTTTTCAGAAAAATGATCTGGGGTAAGTATCGCGAAAGTCATCCAGGGGTGAGAAAAGTTTATTTCTATGATACAGTTGGTGAGGAGAGGGTAGAAGAGCTTAAGAAACACATATAATCATTTAAAATTCAAAACACACTTGCAAAAAACTAAAAAAGTGCCAAGTATCGTGTTCTCTCACGGTCGAGTATCGCGATACCTGAGTATCGTGATCTCCTGAGGTTGAGTATCGTGATACCTGGACTCGCTAAGTATCGTGTATCGTGGAGCTCTCCTCGCGATACCTGACACGTATCAGGTATCGTTGAATCGGGTCTGATGATACATGCTAAGTATCGAGTATCGTTGAGAATACTTGTTGGATATCGCATATCGTGTATCGTGAAATTCAGATCGCGATACTCATTGAGTATCGTGTATCGTGAGTTTCGGATCGCGATACTTGCTGGATATCGTATATCGCAGAGACTACTTTCCCGATACCTGACGAGTATCAAGTATCATCTTGAATTGCCTCGCGATACTTGTTGTGTATCGAGTATCGTGGTCATGTTCTCGGTGAATATCGAGTATCGACTATCATCTTGAATTGCCTCGCGATACCTATCAAGTATCGAGTATCGTGTTTCTTGAGTATCGAGTATCATGTTTCTTGAGTATCGAGTATCATGTTTGGCACACGATATTGGGCAATTATCGAGTACCGTGTTTATCCAAGTATCGTATATCTTCTTCTGTGAAGTATCGTGTATCGTTTCTGGTAGATATCGTGTATCGTCTGGTTCAAAGGTCGAGTATCGTGGTACCCTTCTAGTGTGTCAGGTATCGAGTATCGTGAACTTTTTTGGGGTCAAGTATCGTGACTTGAGGTTTCACAGTCAGTCCTTTCCCAACCAAATTTTTCTAGAATTTTGACCCTTAGTGAAGAACTCTAGAAGCTGGAGGTTGGCTAAGGTTAAACAGAACTTTAAAGTGAATGAATTTGAGATCTGGGAGAACCCTAGGAAGCCGAAGAAGTGTGATCTCTTCAGTGGGAAGTGTAGCCGAACCAAGTAGCCGCTCACATTATTCTGAAACCTCTAGCAAGTCAGAGGAAGAAATTCTTATCGCTTCAGAGGATATGCAAAACACTGTACCAATGATTGGCATGATGTCAATTATTGAGGGAGAATATCAGACATCTTTAGAATATGTGACCACTAATCAACATGAGATACCCATATACCTAGATGGACTAAACCGATCAGTGGCCAGACTGAAGAAAGCTTCAGATGCTTACATAGTGCCTAGGCCAGCAGTTAAGTATGCAGGAGGATTGTATATGGATAAAAGGGATATCCAGTATGTTGTTACAGAACACTGTGAAAACATCAATGAACTTGGGGAAGAAAACAATGCTCATAACCTTAATGAAGAAGGAGATGAAGTGCAAGTGACCACACCTAGAGGGAGATCTACTGTTGTTAGGGTTTGGAGAGGAGACCTGGTTCCCCAAGATGACTCCTTAATGGATGTGTATTTGATCAATGGAATGGAGCATCTCCTTAGAGCCCACTCATCACTATGCGAAGTAGCTCCTAACCCAGTCACTATCTATGAGTTACAAGATCCTAAATTCCCCACCATTATCACATATTTGGACAAAAATCATAGGAGATACTGGCCTCTAACAGAGTCAAAAAAAGCAGGGTTGAAATATCATAACATTCCAGTATTCCCCCCTAGGGATCAAGCCACTACTTCACAAAACCCACATGGAACCTCTCAGAATAATTGATTCCAACAGTCGAGACAAACACAGCAAATACATATTCCGGTCAGACCACATGTACAGTTTGCTATGCCTCCAAATAACCCTAACTATCGGCCTCATCCACCTGTGGACCCAAGAAATGGAATTCCTGCCCCAGTTAGACCACCTGTAGCAAGAGGACCTGGTATACCCATTGGAAGACCCGTTTTCCCTGTGATGCCTAGACCGCCTGAAGTAGGAAGAAGATTAAGGCCAATTCAAGTTTCCAAATGCATGAGAAACCACTATGATGGCTCTAGTGAACCTTACAATCATATAGCTGAATTTAAGCAAGTAATCAGAGCCAAACAAGTAGAAGATCTTTTGATCCAATATGAATCTTTTGGTCTAACTTTGACGGACACAGCTTTAGCTTGGTTCTAGCCATTAGATCCTAATAATTTTCAAAACATGGAACAAGTCTATCAAGAAATTATTGAAGAATTCACTAAGTCTGGAATTAAAAACAACTCGTCATCATTGATTCATAGCTTTAAGCAAGCTCCTACAGAATCAGTGAGATTGGCAGCAAGAAGATTCAAGCAGTATGTGGATAGGTGCCCAGTGGAAGAGAGACCTACTCAAAACAAAATGGTGTCATTGTTCTTGGAAGGATTAGTGAATGGATCATTGAGATCTCTGGTATATGTGAAAAGAGTTCAAACTTTGCAAGAGTGTATGAAGGAATGTATCGACCTAGAAGACAACCTAGCAGAAGACCTGAAAATACCTCAAGGTAGTGTGAAAAGTGAAGATTCAGCCAGCAGCACATCAAACCCTAAGAACAATGTAGAGGAAATAGCCGATTTAGTAGCAAAGAAACTAAACGTTCAAGGACAGAGGAACTACCCCAACAACCCAATGAGAGTGCCCATGCTTAGAAGATGTATGCATTGTGGAGGTGATCATCCCTCTCATTTGTGCACTAGGGGAGTAATCCCACCACCTGCTTATGCTTACAATAGACCACCCATCCTAGGCCCTCTACAATATTGCAACATAGAACAAAAATATACAAATCACAACACAGAAAATTGTCCTTATAATAGGCGATCAAGACCGGTACAACCTGTCATGAGGCCTTACGGATACCCTCAGAGAGATCTAGGAGGAGAAGCCTTCAGATATCCCTCATATCAGCAATAGGCACCAATACCACGACCGTATGCTTATCAAGGGTACACTCAACCACAACCAGTGTTAGGACAACAACCGCCCCAACCCCAGAATGTTGTCCCGGTGAAAATAGCTCAACCTGAAGAAAACCTAGAGAGAGCAATAGTCCCAGCCACACCTTTGGCTAGTAACGAATCATATGATCCATCTTATGACCATAATCAAGGAGATTATTCTACATATGAGAGCTCTATGATAGAATATGGACAAATGTACGAACCATATGCCTATGGCATGGAAGTGCCAAATAGTTCCTACGGATATGAGCAGGACTATGTGTCATTGATGTACACAGCTCCGAGAGCACCCATACCCCCCCGACCTATGAACAGACTGCCTGTACCTAGAGGACCATGTTATAGATGCGGAGGTGATCATTATATCAGAGAATGTACACTACCAAACCCACCACCACCACAGCAAGTTTGGGAAGGATACTGTAGTGACTGTGGTAAAGAACACCTTTTCAGAGATTGCCCCAAGAACCCCAATAAAGTTAACTCGAATGTACAAATCAATGTGATAGAAGTAATAGAATCATCAGGAAGCGACAAGTACACCGTGCCATTGAAAGCGATAACAAGAGCAAAAGCCAGAGAGACACCAAAAAAAACTAGGGAGAATGACCCAAGCGACAGAGAGGTGAACACACCTACACCTCAAATAGTTGAAGACTCGGAAGAGCCTGAGAAAAGTGTTGTGAGCAAAGAAACACAGAGATGGAAGAACCGTAGAGATAGGATGAAGGAAAAGAAACTACAACAAAAGAAGGAAAATGAAAAGAGTGAACAAAATTAAAGAGAGAAACAAGAAGTGGAAGGAGAAATTCGGAAAGGAAAGTCTAAAAAGGAAGAGGTAGGATCAATTTTAGCAGATCCCATGCCTGAAGAGTTAGCCATGTGGATTCAGGCGTACAAGGCACGAATAAGAGCAGGACCTACCATAGAACAACATGAAAGAGAATATCTTGGAGGTGACTTAGAGAAAGAAAGGTTGGAGATATGTAAGAAATTAATTGAAGTAGCTCAATAGACCTTAGAAAAACCTGTTGTTCAATTACCCAACTCGCGAATTCCCGAAAGAGAATTCCAAGAGTGTGTCATCCCTAATGACCCCAAGAAACCCAAAGAAGGCGAGACACATAATGGAAATTACTGCGAGGATCAAAGAGAAGGATCCATTGTCCCCGAAGTAGAAGGGGAATGGCCTAAAGATTTGTGGGCAAGAGTCCAAGAAGACAGATGGAAGAAGATGGAAGGAATAGAACCACCCTTTGAGGAGCTAGAAGCAGAAGGTGAAATTGAATACTCCATACCTGAACTGAATTCAGAAGAATTAATACCAATTGATCCAAGTGACAAAGAAAATGACAGTGTAAAGGTTTTGCCAAATTACACAGGAGAATACAAACATAATTCAGGATTATACCGCATTCCCTCAATGAGAAAAAAAGAACAGAACCCATCAGTCCAAACATCGGACATCATACAACACCTTAGAAAGGTAAAAATCCCTTGCACTCTAACGTTGGAAGAACTGTTGAAGGTCAAACCACATTTGAAGGAGAAATTAACCAGTCAATTGGAGATCAAGGTGGAAGAGAAGGAGATGTCTGATGAAGTCAACACATTAAAAATCCCAGTCGATAAGGTTGGAGATTTTAGTGAGGGAGATGAAGGAAACACTTGCCTTCCTATTACCTATAAAGGTTACACCACTAAAGCCATCTTAGATTCTGGAGCTGGATTAGGAATTGCCACTTAAGAAATCTGGGAAAAATGGGGAAAACCAGCTTTAAGACCAACGCGCATGAAGATACAAATGGCAGACGGACACACTGAACGACCCTTGGGATTATTGGAAAGAGTAATCTTTACCACTTGCGGAGTTGAATTCGAGCACACCTTAGCGATATATCAATTTGAAAGGGCAAGCAATTATGAAATTATACTAGGAAGACCATTCATGAGGCAGCTAAAGGTTGTGCAAGATTGGGGAAAAGATGCAGTATACCTACAGCATGAAGGAACCGCCACCAGAATAAATCTCCACACATATACATATCAAGATGTCCCACCCTTACAATGGAATCAAATTCATAAGGAGGAAGACGATCAGTCGATTCATAGTATAGGTTCAAGCAACCAATCATGGATGAACGAGGACACTCATCTATGGATATGCCAAACGGCAAAAAAGGAAAAAGATAGGAGGAAAGGATGGCAGCAAAGGCAAGGAGTAGCTAGGTCTGTACAGGATCCCGCTTACATGCCTCAAGTCTTCCTAGATGAAGAATTCGAACCTCATGGGTGGATGGAGATTTTAGCCACCCTAGATGTGTGTGTAAACGAAGAGGTGATAACCATGCATGAATGTATTGATGAGGAAGGATATGACGTTAGTCTATACGTGGTAGTTCTTCAAGAGGCTGAAGAAGGAGAAGTAATGGAAAAAGAATGGAAAGAGGATTACGAGAGCATTGAAATGGAGCAAGAACAAATGGAACATGAAAGTGGAAGTCAAGGAGTAAGCATCACAACCAATGAAATCAATCAAGAAATGACACAGGAAGAAGAGCTTAGAATAGAAAAAAAACAAGAAGATGGAGAGAATAAACCTCGAGATCAATTTGAAGTGCCTGCCCACTTCAAAAAATATGAAGTAGAAGAGAGGAAAATTGCTATTCAAACGCCAAGACGAGAAGCACAGTCAGGAATAGCATATGACAACAAAGAGCAGACCAAGAAAATAGTAGTAACTTTAGAGGAAGGAGAAGAACGATGTACTTTCACAGGTCACGATGTCACGCAGGAAGAAGAGCAAGAGTTGATACGACTCATTCGAGAATATAGGGATGACTTTGCTTGGACATATAAGGATTTGAAAGGAGTAGATCCTTCTATATGTGCACATAGAATTCCTATGACATCTGAAGCTAAACCTTCCAAAAAAAGACCTTACACATATAATGATGTTTACTCAGTGAAGATCAAAGAAGAAATAGATAAACTGTTAGATGTTGGGTTCATCTACGAGATCGAACACACGGAATGGGTGTCACCTTTGGTGGTTGTACCGAAAAAGAATGGTAAATTAAGAGTATGCATAAACCTAAAAAAAGTAAATGTTGCCACCATAAGGGATAGTTACCCATTACCCATCATAGATCATCTCCTGGAAAGAGTGGTAGGGAAGGAGGTTTATAGTTTTTTGGACGGCTTTTCAGGGTATAATCAGGTAGCCATTGCTCCTAAGGACCAACATAAAATAGCCTTTGCAACTGAATGGGGAGTATACGCCTTTAGGGTTATGCCTTTCGGCCTAACCAATGCCCCAGCCACTTTCCAAAGATTGATGTGCCATTATTCAACGAGTTCCTGAGAAAGAGTATGGAGGTATACGTGGATGATTTATGCAGTTATTCAGCTGTACGATCAGAGCATATCCCTGAACTAGAAAAGATCTTTGCCAAATGTCGACAATATAAAGTATGCCTCAACCCAGAAAAATGTGTCTTCATGGTTCGACAAGGAAAAATATTAGGACATATTGTCTCTAAGAATGGAATCTCAATCGACGAAGACAAAATCAAAGTAATTCTGGATTTACCGAGACCAAAGACTGCTAAAGAAGTACAAGCATTTATGGGACATTGTGGATACTACCGAAGATTTATACATATGTATGCCATAATTGCTAGACCTCTTTATGCATTATTGAATCAGTTTAACTGGACTGAAGAATGTGAAAAGGATTTTAATGAATTAAAGAGTCAATTAAGTTCAGCCCCAATCCTTCGAGTACCTAAATGGAACAAACCATTTCACATTCATGTAGATGCTTCCAAGTTTGCCATTGGTTGCATCCTAGCTCAACCCGCAGATATAGGGAAGTTAGACCACCCTATAGCCTATGCCAGTAGACAATTAAATCAAGCAGAGCGCAATTATACCACAACCAAGAGAGAAGGCCTAGGGATGGTGTATGCAATAAAGACGTTCTGACATTACTTGCTGGCAAACAAATTCAAATTCTTCATTGATCATCAAGCCCTACTGTACTTAGTCAATAAGCCTTGTAATACGGGACGACTAGTACGATGGTTTCTATTATTGATGGAATTTGATTTTGAAGTAGTAGTCAAGAAAGGGAATACCCACATTAGAGCAGATCACTTATCAAGAATGACACATGGAGAACCCCCCATAGGAGTACCAGATGATCTGCCTGACACGTACCTTTTTAACCTCGAAGTATGTCCCCAATGGGCAGAAAAGTTGATCCCTATACTCACATATGGACCTAAACATGGGATTTCACCAAACCAAAATCAAGCTTTATGGAAGACTAAAAACCTTCATATCATTGCTGGAAGCCTATATCACCAAGATTCAAGTGGATTACTAATGAGATGCATCGACGAGGAGGAATAAGAAATATGGCTTCAAAAAGCACATGTAAATCAATGGAAAACGCATTTAAATGCAAATGGAACATGGCAAACATTGAAGAGATTAGGCATATATTGGCCAAAGGGATACATATAACTATGTATCAGCGTGCCCAACTTGTCAAGAACGGAATCCAAAAGAGAACTCTAACTTATGCTACTCCACCGTAGCACCAAGATGGAGCATGCCTCTGGTGAAGTTCTTAAAGACGCAAGAGTACCCAGAAGGAGCCACTCTAGCAAGGAAATGTGCACGTGTAGAACAAAGCAAGGACTATGCTCTCATAAGAAAACAACTCTTTAAGCGAGGAAAGGATAATCGTTTACGAATGTGCATTCATGAAGACGAATATCTTGTTGTTTTAGAGATGGCACATACAGGAGCTGCAGGAGGACATTTTTCTGCAGATAAAACTGCAATAATGATTCTCTTTGCTGGAATGTGGTGGCCAACTCTACATCAGGATGTAGCCACATATGTTCAACAGTGTGATACATGTCAACGAACGAAATATCCAATTAAAAGGGATGAAATGCCACTGAAACCCATGATGAGTGCAAGAGCTTTCACAAAATGGGGAATAGACTTCATAGGACCTATTAGCCCACCAGCTAAAGGATCCCATGCCGAATACATAATCGTAGCCACAGACTATCTAACCAAATGGGTTGAAGCCAAAGCAACCAAGAAAAATGACGCAAGAACTACAGCCAAGTTTCTCTTCGAGAATGTTTTCACTAGATTCGGACTGCCGATAGAAATTGTGAGTGATAGAGGCACACACTTTGTGAATGAAGTTATAGAAGCCCTACTGAATGAATTCTTGGTAATTCATAAGAAATCAGCCCCTTATCACCCACAAGCCAATGGACAGGCCGAAAGTTCAAATAAAATCTTGTGCACAGTTCTCACAAAAATTGTGAACAATGGTAGATCTGATTGGGATAAACAATTACATCATGCTTTATGGGCATTCCGAGTAGCCTACAAAACCGCCATAGGAACTACTCCTTTTAACTTAGTGTATGGACAAAATGCTATTTTGCCCATTGATTTCTTAATACCCACCTCTCAGAGTAGCAATAACTTATGAGTGGACAGGACATGAACTATCAGCTCAATTGGATCAAATAGAGAAGTTACATGAAACTAGGTTACAAGCAGTAGCAGGGATTTATGCTGCTAAAAGGAGACAGAAGGCATATTTTGATGCTCATATTAAAGACAAAAATTTGAAGGAAGGAGATTTAGTCTTGGTATATACCCTGAAACAGCACGCTAAGAAATTACAGAAAAGAGGATATGGGTCGTTGATCATCAATCGCATATCCACCAGTGGAGCCATCAGCTTAGCTACTTTAGATGGAGAAGTATTACCAAATTACATCAGTGGATGTTGAGTAAAAAAATATTTAGATCCATTAACGGAAGAAATAATGTCACAATTGATAATGGGTAAAAATAGATGCCTAGAGTAAGAAAGAATACGAGAGGAAGCCAGACAAGAAGCGCTAGAATGAATAAGAAAATGGAAATAGTGGATGAGGGAGAGAGATGAGAGATATCGACTAGGAGAGGAACTCATCCCAATGGCTAACTTTAGAGCCTCTGAAACCTTAGGACTGCAAATCAAGCAACCTTATTTGAATTTGGGTGCTGGAACAGAAGAGTACCACTTAGTGGATGCTCTCAGTAGTGTTAGGAAGTGTTGTCTATCCCTGAAAGTGTTTGTTTGTTGTGGTTAAGGTGTGTGTGAAGTGAAGGAAGTGCTGAAGTGTAGGAAGGTCATTCCCGCAACTCAGTATTTTGCTCATAACTTGAAGTAGAAGCATCAGAATTGAGTGAAAATATGACCATTGGATGTGCTTCTTGAGAGCTTCGAAACGCATTGCTATTCACTATGTTTGGAGTTCGGAGTTGAGAGAAAAGCTCAATTTACTGTTGGCTGCTACACCAAGTATCGTGACACCATGACTGACAGTTGAACCTTGTTTGGATTATTCTTTGCCTTGTTTGCACTCTTTGGGAAGCATATTTGCATTGATCATCATTTGAATGCATGTCTTCATACACTCGGCTAGGTTTTGATACTCCTTGGATTGATAAATAAAGCGTGAATCCCCACTACATGCACTTGAGGGTGATTGAGGTATAGTCTCTTTCTCCACAAGTCCCTAGGTTGGATCTCAGGTACACACAAAACCTTTAAAGCATCAACCAAAAGACATAAATTGATGCAAGGTTGACCAAGTGATGCATGCGACAAAAAGAAGTAAAGAGGCTCGAGAAATACAATAGGGTCAGATGTGTGAGAACAAAGAAATATTCGAAGACCAAAAGTTAGAAAGAGAGAGGCTGAGAAGTTGAAGAGGGTGACTAAGAATATCACATTCTTAGCCACTGGATGTGTGTGTGGTAGCCCGAATCAACACAGCAACCCAGATTTATGAATATAAGGAATACCAAGGGGAAAACAAAAGCAAAGGACTTAGATCGGATAAGGTAACACATTCTTTGATAGTCCTGACCACTTCTTTGACTACTAGGTGCGTGTACTAAAGAACTACAAACTAGTCGCAGACAGAGAAGCAAAAGCTTGTCAAGGGACGATAGAGACAAAGAGGGGGAGAGTGTTTTTGAGTCAAGAAGCACAAAAGAGGAGGCCCCAAAAATTTTCAAATTATGGGCATAATTTTTATTCTTCAGAATCCTATGAAAATCCCTTAATGCTATGAAAATGCACTACAGAGAGTCCTCTAGATGCATAAACCCCAATCATTGTATCATAATCCTTGTAAAATATTAGGAAACTAGCGTTAGTCAATAAAAGTGTCGGTCTCTTGTGTGAAGGGACCATTTTTAGGGCACATGTATATAAGTCACTTTGTGAGTCTTGTAAAGAACTTTTTGCCATTGTGAGAATTGAAGAAGAATTTCGAATTTGCTTCTTTCCTACTGATTTCCTTCTTTTCCAAGAGCTTTTGTGTGTGTATAATGCTCGAAATGTGTGTGTAGGACTATCATCTACCCCTTTCCATCACTTTTGAACTGCTATAGTGTGTGTGTGCCATAAGGAGTTGTGGAGCACGTGTTGGTGTTTCCAGACATTCGCTATTTTACTCATAACTTGAAGCATATTTGTTAGATTCGACCGCCATTAGATGTCTCGTAGAGAGCTTTGAAACGAACCTGCTATTGGCCATATTTCGAGTTTGGAGCGTTGGAAAAGTTCAAATTTTATAAATGGCATCGTGACGTGCATTTTCAAAGAGTTAGTTAGTTAGAGAGGTAGTTGAGACTAGTCACATGCATTGTATCTTTGATACTTCACTTACCATCATGTGTGCACATGTCTTCATACACTTGGTATGTCAAACCCTCTGAGCAAAATCCCTACACATATAATGATGATTATGCTGCCAAGATAAAGGAAGAGATAGATCGATTGATAGAAGCTGGATTTATCTATGAAATTGAGCACACTGAATGGGTGTCACACATTGTTGTGGTGGCCAAAAAAATGGCAAGTTATGAGTTTTCATTGACTTGAAGAAAATTAATGCAGCCACTATTCAAGATAGTTATCTGCTTCCTATCATTGAGCATCTATTGGAAACAGTGACAGCCAAGGAAGTATACAACTTCCTTGATAGATTTTTTGGCTACAATCAAGCGGCCATTGCCCCTGATGATTTAAGATGGCTTTTGCTATAGAGTGGGGCATATTTGCTTTTTGGTTAATGCCATTTGTCTCACCAATGTGCAAGTACATTTCAAAGGCTGATGTGTCATGTATTTAAAGAATTCTTGCATAAAAACGTGGAATTCTATATTGATAATCTATGTGCTCATTCCAATGTATACCTAAGCTATGATAAATCTTTGATAAATGTAGAGAATATCAAGTCTTTCTAAACCCAAACAAGTGTGTTTTTATGGTCAAGAAAGGCAAGATTCTAAGACACATAGTGTCAAAGAATGGAATATCCACAAATGAGGATAAAGTTAGAGCTATTGTAGAGCTACCTAGGCCAAAAATTGTCATGGAAGTACAAGCTTTCATGGGGCATTGTGGTTATTATCGACCATTGATTCACATGTATGCGATCATTGCAAAGCCTCTGTACTCCCTCTTGACTAACTTTGAGTGGACGAACAAATGTGAAAACTCCTTTGACAAGCTTAAACAATGATTATGTTCAACACCAATCTTGACTATCCTAGATTGGAACAAGCCATTCCATGTTCATGTGGATGCATCCAACTATGCTATTGGGTGTGTTCTAGCACAACCTACTGGTGAAGGTGTAAGACAATAGTTACGCAATATAACACAGGAGCAATAGCAAAGAAGATAACAGATATAGGAGAATCTCAACAATTTTCTACTAGCAGCAAGTACAAAGATGATAGTATTGTCCACTCGTGCGCTCTCAAGGTAGAGCTTAAATGGTGATCTAGACAACTCTAGATAGGGAGATACAAGGTAGAGGTATGCTGGCTCAACTTGATGTCTCAGGTAGTGCAGAAGTCATGTATATATAGGATCATGGGTGGCCTTTCGTGGACGGCTATACATGGGCGGTACAGCCTAGGCGGCCACCGCCCGCATAATTGCCATACACGGCTTAGACCGGTTGAACCGACATAACAAATATAAATGATTTCTAACTCCGATAGGGAATATTCTATGGAATATTCCCTTTACCGTCGCACCGGGGGCGCTGCCCCCGGACCCCCACCAGGGGGCACGCTGGCCCCATGGGACCCCCCAGCCAGGGGCTGCTCCCCGCTGCCCTGGACCCCCCAATTGGGGACCCTGGTAACTCCCTTTCCTTACAATACCTTACATGGTCCAATATGACCTTCATCCAACATGCAAGTTGGGATTCCCATCAATTGGGTAATGCACACTTGGCTTCTCCTCATAACGGGGGCCTTACAAAATGTGCATACAATCATGAGGGGTAGACATTGATCATATACTAACACCCCCCCTCAATGTTTACTGATGAAAAATCAAGTAGGCTTCAGTCCTATGCCCATCTGTTGAAGATGTCTGTTGAGCTGCGATCGCGATCGACAGCCACGACCGACACCTCTGTCAGTTGCGATTGACACCGTCGATCGCGACCGACTGAATTTTGACGATTGACTGAATTTCTCGTGTTGCCACGTGTCCATCGCGACGGACACATCCCCGATTGACTGAAATCACGGCGAAAATCCCGGAAAAAGTGTCGATCGCGATTGGCAGAACCCACGATCGACTCTGTCGATCGCAATTGACACTGTCAATCGCGACTGACGTGTCGATCGCGACCGACAGGCCCCGACGGACACCTCTGTCAATCGCGATTGACAGACATGTCGATCGCGATTGACAGGCTTTTCGGCCAAAAAATTAGGGTTAATATTTCGAAGTCTTTGGGGTAATTTTGGGCATAATTAGCAAGCCATTAGTGATTTGTGAGGTCCCTACACATGTGTTTTTGAGAAAAATCTTGTGATCTGTTAGCCTGTTTGAACCCTGTTTTAGCACCAGAACCCTGAACTGGCATAACTTTCTCATACGAAATCCAATTGTTGTGATTCTTGTCTTGTTGGAAAGCTCGTGGGGAGTACAACCAAAACTTTCATTGGTTACGGTTAAATTAAGATCAAGATTATTAGATAGGGTATTTTGAAGTTGACCATACCTCGGGGTAGGAAAACTAAAGGATCCTTGAGATTGTTTTCCATAAAGGCAAAAGGCAAGTTGGTGTGTGAATTACATGCATGAAAGT
Source organism: Ceratopteris richardii (assembly GCA_020310875.1). Lineage (NCBI taxonomy): Eukaryota > Viridiplantae > Streptophyta > Polypodiopsida > Polypodiales > Pteridaceae > Ceratopteris > Ceratopteris richardii. The sequence goes on from CM035412.1 coordinate 201,205,765, forward strand.
GATCTGTCTGTCCTTTGAATTTAAGTCTTGAGCTAATCTTGGGACTGATACAGGTCTATTGAGAGCAATTGAGAGCATCCAAGCAAGGACTTTGTGCAAGCTTGAGAATCAGGTTCTCGAGCACTAAAGAACAAGGGATCGGCAAGAAAGGTTGGAATATTCTCAACTCCCTTTGTCAATTCCTAGCTTAGGCTAAGTTCGAGTAGTGCTGGAGTAAGTTAGGACACGATAAGCACGTGACAAGTCAAAGACTATCTAAGAAATCAAGCTCAAGAGATAACCTGCGTGTGACCAAGAACTTTAAAGGAAAAGACTTAACGTGGAACGATCAACTTCCAATGCGGAAATACACTCAAGTATACCTGACGACGTGATATCAGACAAGACCATGAACACAGTAATCAAATAAAAAAGAATCAAGTAACTAATACAAAAGAACTCAGCAATGAGGTTGTACTTGGGCAAATTTGGTCTATTCAATTAGGCTTATGAACCTTAGATCAGGGCAACATCTAGGGAGAGATAGACAAAGCCTTAGGTCTTCAAAGGCTAGTGTCAACCACACTGCTAGGTCTTGGGCCCAGCAGTTGAGCCACCACTCGCATTACCCTAGCTCTGAGACTAGTGAATCAGAGATGTCTCAAGGTATGGAGAGACCTGCGGGAAGTTCAGGTGTGCCACATTTGTATAGGGTGGAAGGCCCCTACAAGACGCAGCTGGAATACCTTAGGACCAACCGATTAGGTGCTAGCATCTATGAGGACGGCCTAGGAAGATCTGTGGTCCAGATTAAAAACCCTGACCAATCCATTGGAATAGAACACCCAGCTTTAAAGTTTGAAAATGGAGCATACTTGGACAAAGAAGGAACCATATACATAGTCACCAGTCACCCAGATAAGACAGAAGAATTCAGAAATGTGATCCCAGAAGTGGACATAGGTGACCTAGAGCAAGGAAACATGGGTATAGAGCCCAGGACTCCTAGGGGGAAGTCTGTTGTTACTAGAATCCTCAATCTCGAGTGGATTCCCCAGGATAATAAGAGCATAGATCTGCTCCTAAACCAAGAGACAGATGAAGCCTTTTGGAGGTATAAATCAAATAGGCCAAATGATGTTGGGTCAATCCTGATCTATGAGTTCAAAGATCCTGATAGCCCAGGCAGAGTGACTTACTTAGATCACGCTTTAGAGAGGATCTTTGTGGTTACAGAACATGATAGACATGCTTATACTTGGAAGGTTGAATTTGTTTTCCCCCAACCCAGATCGAACGTGTCCTATGGTCACCCTGGAGCTGGAACATCCCAAGCTCATGGAGCTCAAAGAGACAGAAGTAGAGATAGGCCAGAAGTAAGCTTTGTCAACCCAGGGGGCAGAGAAAGAACGAGGACGAAAACAAATAGAGTAGAACCTGATATACTTAGAGCTCCCAAGAATCAAAGAAATGCGGATGAGTTCCCTCTACCACGACCTAGAGAGCACACAAGGACTTTCAGACCGACTCAGCTAGTTAAGTCCATGAAGAACTACTTCGATGGCACTGGAGATCCATACGATCATGTGGCTGAGTTTAGGCAAGTCTTGAGAGCTGAACAAGTTGAAGATCTATTCACGCAGTACAATGCCTTTGGTCTAACCCTTAGGAACACTGCCCTGACATGGTTTCAGCCACTAAACGAGAGGCAGTTCAGGAGCATAGACCAACTTCTAGAGGCATTCATTATCGAATTCTCTAAAAGTGGCATAAGACATAACACTTCCTCGCTGATTCACAGCTTCAAGCAAACCCCTCAAGAAACCGTGAGACTTGCTGGAAGAAGATTTAGGCAATACTTAGAGAGATGCCCTATCCCTGAGTTACCCACGCCAGCTAAGCAAGTGGCTTTGTTCTTGGATGGATTGCTAAGTACCAAATTGAGATCATATGTGTACTTGAAGGACCCTAGGACCATAGAAGAGTGTGTACGCATGTGCATTGACATCGAGGATAACCTAGGGGAAGAACTAGAGCTTTCCAAAATCTACAAAGACTCAGATAGTGCCTCTAGCTTCTCTTCCTCGCAATCCACATCAATTGAGGAACTTGCAGAGAAAGTAGCTCAGAAATTAGGTGTCACTAGCAAACAGATCCCAAGATTTGCCCCAGTGAAAAGATGCTATACTTGTGGAGGTGACCATATGGCAAATGTATGTCCCATTATGGCTCAACCCCAAGTAAATCCTAGTAGCCAGTACTGCACCATAGAACGAAGATACACAAATCACTCATCACAAGACTGCCCATACAATAAGCAAGCGGTTAGGCAAACCTACCCTCAGCCATACCAACAAGGCAGATTTCAGAACCAATATCCACCACAGCAGTATGCTAGGCCCCAACAAACCTACCAACCACAATATCAGACCCAGCAAAGGCCTCAGCCTATGTTAGCCCAACAACCTCCAGCTCCATCCAATGTGATCCCTGTAAAGTATGCAGCTGCAGAAGAAAACCTGAATAGGGCCATAGTGCCAGTAACCCCATTGCTATCAGAAAGTGACCCCAGTGACCATAGTTTCAATTCTACACATGTTGATAGCTCCCAGGCCTACTATATGCAGTCTCCTGAACATGGTGAGTCCTACTATAGTGAAGATCCAAATGAACCTAGTTGGGAGTCAGATTACACAAATGTCATGTATACAAACCCCAACCCTAGACCTCAACCTAGGCAAGTAAGACCCCCATTCCCTAGAGGACCATGCTACAGATGTCAGGGAGATCATCTCATTCGTGATTGTGCCTTGCCTCCACCTACACAACCCCAGTCAGTGACGATCCAGGGCTATTGCGAGGAGTGTGGAAAGGAGCATCTCTTACGAGATTGTCCAAAGAATCCCAGCAATATGCCAAAAATCACTCCCATTAACGTTATTGGGTTAGTGGTAGATTCCACAGGAAGTGTCACTTCCACTGCACCGATACAAGTGGTCACTAGAGCCCAAGCTTTCCAGCAGAACCAAAGTGTAGGCCAAGAAAAGAGCCCCGAGGTGAGTGAAACAGAGAGCATGACCAAGAAGAGGACTAGAGCTTGGAGAGATAGTTGTGAAAGAATGAAAAGGCAATGGGCAAAAAAGATGAGTGAACTCGAGGAAAGTCTCAGAGAAACAAAGGCCAGGATAACTGAACTCACATCTCAAACTCCCTCTCACACTACCCCACCACCACCATTCCCATCTCCATCCGACCCGCCACCTTCCAACCCACCTCACACAATTCCACCACCCCCAAGAGTAGGATCAGTCCTAGAAGATCCCACTCCCGAGGACCTTAATATGATGCTTAAAGCATATCAGGCCAGAATCCCAGAAGGGCCAAACGTAACTGATCATGAAAAGTGTTACCCTAGAGTAGAACTAAAGCTAGAACGAACCAAAATTTGTGCTAAGATGGTGGAATTGGCTCAGACCATGTTTGAAGCCAGTCGCCTATTTAACATCTCTAGTTCAGCGAAGACATAGTTGCACTTTGATGGACTGTTAGAAAGAATAGAGAAGCTAATTGCACAATCAGAAAAGGAACCTGCCTCTCAACACAAGGACAAGGCAAGTGAAGGGGCAGGTCTTCCTGCCCAGGAAGCCTATGTGCCTAACTCTACGGAGCCACTTGTTTAATTTGGAAGTGGTGCCACAGTGGGCTAAGCCATTAGTGCCAGTATTGATGTACGGACCTAACCACCCAGTAATAAACACACAGGATAGAGAGGTAGTAAACGCCCAAAAGTATCACATCATGGCAGGAAGTATGTACAAACACACAGACCAAGGGATCTTGGCTTGTTGTGTGGAAGAGGATGATTACGCTAAATGGTTGCAATTAGCACATGTAGGTGCATTAGAGCAACACTACTCAAAGCAACAAACCCTACAGACAATAAAGAGACTCGGAGTGCATTCGCCGACTATGGAAGCTGATGTCCAGAAGTTGTGCAAGGAATGCCCAATCTTCTGCACTAAACCACATGTGGAACATGCCACTCTTTATCAAGTGTCCATAGTGCCAGATTGGAGTGAACCACTAGTGTCCTTCCTGAGGACGAAAAAATTCCCTCCAGACATGACTCTGGCTAGGAAAAGGAGTTTAGAACAAGAAGCCCTGGATTACTCACTCATTGGTGATAACCTATACAAGCGTGGTAAAGATGGTTACCTAAGATTATGTGTCCACGAAAGTGAATATCTCAAGATCTTGGAAACTGCTCACCAAGGTGTAGCAGGAGGACACTTTGGACCAGATCGGGTGATCAAGGCAATACTATTTGCGGGTTTCTGGTGGCCTACCCTTCACATGGATGCACATACCTATGTGAAACGGTGTGATGTTTGTCAAAGAACTCAGTATCCTATACGCAAAGATGAAATGCCACTGAAACCTATGATGGGTGGACGTGCATTCTCTAAGTGGGGAATAGACTTTGTAGGTCCTATTAATCCCCCAGCCAAGGGTTCACATGCTGAATATATCATTGTGGCCACGGATTATCTAACCAAGTGGGTAGAGGTAAAAGCCACAACGAAGAACGATGCTCAAACAACAGCTAAGTTTTTATTTGAGAATGTGTTCACAAGATACGGGTTACCTATAGAGCTAGTCAGTGCCAGAGGCACTCACTTCTTGAATGAAGTTATTGAAAATCTGCTCCAAGAATTCTTGGTAGTACATAAGAAGTATGCCCCCTATCACCCTCAAGCAAATGGCCAAGCTGAGAGCACCAATAAGATCTTATGCAATGTACTGACGAAATTAGTGAAGAATAAACGCTCTAATTGGGACAAACAGCACACCACGCTGTTTGGGCATACCGAGTCGCCTACAAAACGGTACTCCAAGCCACCCCCTTTCAGATGGTATTTGGCCAAAATGCAGTGCTACCGTTGGACTTCTTAATACCTACACTGAAAGTAGCACAAGAGCATGAATGGATGGGTCATGAACTCGCCTCTAGACTGTTTGACCTTGAGCGATTAGGAGAAACAAGACTCAGAGCGTGTTGAGAGCAGTATGGGCACCCAAGGACTGACTAGACAAGGAAGCCAGCGGAGAGAGTCAGAGCGAGGTGAAGGAGTAAGTAGCCAAAGCAGTCGACGCAAATCTGGCAGATAGGCCCTTCAAATTTTTCCAAACCAACATCTTTATAACAGTGATTCTTATCAATAACAATCATTGTAAATACCATTTCATATTTTTGTAGCTCCATTTTGTGCAAGCCAAGGAGTCCTTGAGCTTGAGGAGCCTTAGAAGTACCTACATATCAATTTTTGTATTTTTTAGACTCCGTTTAAGCCCTCAAATTGGCCCTGGAACATAATTTTTAACTAGGCCGGACACTAGGTCTGGATAGGGCCAAAACCTAGTCAAAAACTATAAAAAGAGCTAGAGAGCTCATTTTTGAGGTTAGCTTGTAATTGAAATGAACTGGTAAGAGCTTTTTGAAAGTAATCTAAGAACTCCATTGCTTCTCACTCTTTGTCTTGCCGTGTGTGCGCGTGTGTGTGCATGTGTGTGCATGTTTGTGTGCTTCTCACTCACGCACTTATGCCTCCACTTGCTCGAGGTCTTCATACCATCCTCACGTCTTCCCGGATTGACATTAAAGGAGGTGCTACTCATCATTGAGCTACACCAAATTTTGGCGCTGTTGCCGGGGATCGAGCTTTGAGGACGAGCGTGTGATGGTAAGACGTAGATTGGAGGCGTTGGAGTTGTAGGTATTTTCTTCACTTTCATCTATTTTCTTGTTTTTTCTTCACCATCTTCATCACCATCATCATCATCACCATCTCCCACCTCATTTCCTTCATTCTACTTGTGAGAGAGAGCGAGAGAGCGATATTGCTTGCACTGTTTTTGCATGTTTCTTGAGCATTTTGCAGGTTCTTGCTGAATCATCATCCCCAGCTTTCTGTGCAGGTACGAAACTCGTCGAATCTGTCTCGCAGTCGCCAGCCTCTGTCGATCGCGATTGAACAAAGTTCACCACTAGCACAAGCATGATGAGCACATCCCAAATCACCTAAAACAGTAGAAAAATTCCGTGTTTTTCTGTCAATCGCGACCGACAGCCTCTGTCAATCGCGACCGACAGACCCTGTCGATCGCGACCGACAGACTTCACGACCGACAGACTGCCACGTAGGACCCTGTCAATCGCGATTGACACCGTCGATCGCGATCGACAGCCATGACCGACACCTCTGTCAGTCGCGATTGACACCGTCGATCGCGACCAACTGAAATTCAACGATTGATTGACTTTTACGCGTAGCCACGTGTCCATCACGGCGAAAAACCCAAAAAAAGTGTCGATCGCGATTGACACCATCAATCGCGATTGACAGGACTCACGACCGACTCTGTCGATCACGATTGACACTGTCAATCGCGACTGACGTGTCAATCGCGATCGACAGGCCCCGACGGACACCTCTGTCAATCGCGATTGACAGACCTGTCGATCGCGATTGACAGGCTTTTCGGCCAAAAAATTAGGGTTTTTTATTCTAAGCTTTGGGGATAGTTTTTGGGCATATTGGTCTAGCAATTAGTGAGTTGTGAGGTCCCTACACATGTGCTTTTGAGAAAAATCCTGTGATCTGTTAGCCTGTTTGAACCCTGTTTTAGCACCAGAACCCTGAACTGACATAACTCTCTCATACGAAATCCGTTTGCTGTGATTCTTGTTTTGTTGGAAAGCTCGTGGGGAGCACAACCAAAACATCGACTGGTTATAGTTAAATTAAGATCAGGATTATTAGATTGGGTATTATTAGATTGCTGCTAAACCGAGAAACCGATGAAGCCTTTTGGAGGTATAAATCAGACAAGCCAATTGATATAGGGACAATCATGATCTATGAGTTTAAAGATCCAGATAGCCCAGGCAGAGTGACCTACTTAGATCACGCTTCAGAGAGGATCTTTGTAGTTACAGAAAATGATAGGCATGTTTACACTTGGAAGGGTGAATTCGTTTTCCCCCAACCAAGATCGAACGTGTCCTTTGGTCTCCCAGGAGCTGGAACCTCCCACGCTCACGGAACTCAAAGAAACAGACATAGAGATAAACCTGAGGTAAGCTTTGCCAACTCAGGGGGCAGAGAAAGAACGAGGACGGAAACCAATAGAGTAGAGCCTGAGGTACTTAGTGCCCCAGGACATCGAAGAAATGCCGATGATTTCCCTCTACCACGACCTAGAGAGCACACGAGGACTTTGAGACCAACTCAGCTAGTTAAGTCCATGAAAAATTACTTCGATGGCACCGGAGATCCATACGACCATGTGGCCGAGTTCAGGCAAGTCTTGAGAGCTGAACAAGTGGAGGATTTATTCACGCAATATAATGCCTTTGGTCTAACCCTTAGGAACACAGCACTTACTTGGTTTCAACCATTGAATGAGAGACAGTTCAGGAGCATAGACCAACTCCTAGAGGCTTTCATTATTGAATTCTCTAAGAGTGGCATAAGACATAACACCTCCTCGCTGATTCACAGCTTCAAGCAAACCCCTCAAGAGACCGTGAGACTTGCAGGAAGAAGATTTAGGCAATACTTAGAGAGATGCCCTACCCCTGAGTTACCCACGCCAGCCAAGTAAGTGGCTTTATTCTTGGATGGATTGCTAAGTACCAAATTGAGATCTTATGTGTACTTGAAGGACCCTAGGACCATAGAAGATTGTGTACGCATGTGCATTGATATTGAGGATAACCTAGGGGAGGAGTTAGAGCTTTCCAAGATATACAAAGATTCGGATAGTGCCTCTAACCTCTCTTCCACGCAATCCACATCAATCGAGGAACTTGCAGAGAAAGTAGCTCAGAAATTAGGTGTCACTAACAAACAAATCCCAAGGTTTGCCCCTGTGAAAAGGTGCTATACTTGTGGTGGCGACCACATGGCGAATGTATGTCCCATTATGGCTCAACCCCAAGTTAACCCTAGTAGCCAGTACTGCACCATAGAACGAAGATACACCAATCACACCGCGCAAAATTGCCCCTACAATAAGCAAACCGTTAGGCAGACGTACCCACAGCCATACCCTCAACAAGGAAGATACCAGAACCAGTACCCACCTCAGCAGTATGCTAGGCCTCAACAAACCTACCAACCCTACCAAAACCAACAAAGGCCTCAGCCTGTGCTAGCACAACAACCCCCTGCCCCAGCTAATGTGATCCCAGTAAAATATACAGCAGCAGAAGAAAACCTGAATAGAGCTATAGTCCCTGTAACACCACTACTTTCAGAAAGTGATCCTAGTGACCATAGTTTCGACTCTACACATGTTGATAGCCCCCAGGCTTACTACATGCAATCTCCTGAACATGGTGAGTCCTACTATAGTGAAGAGCCAAATGAACCTAGTTGGGAGTCAGATTACACAAACGTCATGTACGCAAACCCCAATCCTATACCTCAACCTAGGCAGGTAAGACCCCCATTCCCTAGAGGACCATGCTACAGATGTCAGGGAGATCACCTCATTCGTGATTGTCCCTTGCCTCCACCTACACAACCCCAGTCAGTAACGATCCAGGGTTTTTGCCAAGACTGTGGAAAGGAACATCTCTTACGAGACTGCCCTAGGAATCCTAGTAATATGCCAAAAATTACTCCTATTAACGTTATTGGGTTAGTGGTAGATTCCACAGGAAGTGTCACTTCCACTACACCTGTGCAAGTGATCACTAGAGCTCAAGCATTGCAGCAAAACCAAGGGGTAGACCAGGAAAAGAGCCCAGATGTTAGTGAAACAGAGAGCATGACAAAGAAGAGGACTAGAGCTTGGAGAGATAGCCGTGAAAGAATGAAAAGGCGATGGGCAGAAAAGATGAGTGAACTCGAGGAAAGCCTCAGAGAAACAAAGGCCAGGATAACTGAACTCACATCTCAAACTCCCTCTCACACTACCCCACCTCCACCATTCCCAACTCCATCCAACCCGCCACCTTCCGACCCGCCTCAACTAATCCCACCACCCCCTAGAGTAGGATCATTCCTAGCAGATCCCACTCCCGAAGACCTTAATATGATGCTTAAAGCATATCAGGCCAGAATCCAAGAAGGGCCAAACATAACTGATCATGAAAAGTGCTACCCTAGAGCAGAATTAGAGCTTGAACGAACTAAAATTTGTGCCAAAATGGTGGAGTTGGCTCAGACCATGTTTGAAGCCAGCCGCCTCTTTAACATCTCTAGCTCAGCAAAGACGCAGTTGCACTTTGATGGACTGCTAGAAAGAATAGAGAAACTAATTGCACAATCGAAAAAGGAACCCGCCATACAACACAAGGGCAAGGCAAGTGAAAGAGTGAGCCTACCCGCCCACGAAGCCTATGTGCCTAACTCTACGGAGCCAGACACATCTTCTTCTATGAATCGGTTCACACCAGAATTCCTACGCGAGATTCAAGAAGACAAATGGGCTAAAGAAAGTGAAGTCCCTCCTCCCATTGAACTTGTGGATGATGCACATGACCAATTCCCACAAGACATCCCATCCATTTATGGGGAGCAGGAGAGCATCCAATCTCAAGAAAGATTAGACTTCGAGTCTAATTCTTTACAAGAACTACCCCATTTCACAGGCCCATGGGAAGCAAAGTCCACCTGTATGAGAGCACCTACAGTCATGGTAAGAAACGAAGATTCAGTCATACCTAGGAACACAGAGGTAGTGAAGAACACCAAAGTGCAGTGTAATCTCACTTTGGAAGAGCTGCTTAAGGTTAGACCAGAAGTGTGGAAACATGTAGCCAATCAAGTGCCCGAGATAGCAAACCCTCGTTCCCAGGTAGGATCACATAGGACAGTGCCAGAGATACCCTTGGATAAGATAGGAGATATGTGTGAAGGTGAAGAAGGGAACACCTATCTTCCCATTACCTACCAGGAGCACACCACCAAGGCAATTTTGGACTCAGGCGCAGGAGTTGCAATTGCCACCACTTCCCTATGGAAGCGTTGGGGCAAGCCAGCACTCAGGCCAACGAGAATGAAATTGCAGATGGCCGATGGTCATATTGAGAGACCCTTAGGATTGCTAGAAGGAATAACTCTCACCACCTGTGGTGTCGAGTTTGAGCACACATTTGCCATATGTGACTTCAGCAAAAATCATGCCTATGAGATGATCTTGGGACGACCTTTTATGCGACAGTTGCAAGTGGTACAGGATTGGGGAACCAATTCTTTGTACCTGTAGCACTTAGGTGTTACGACCAAAGTCAATCTTAAGGATTACTCTCATAGAGATGTACCACCTATTCAATGGAATCCCATCCATAGAGCCAAAGATGAGACTGAGTTTGTGCATTCCATAGAATCCGGATCCTCGTGGATGCATGAAGACACCCACTTATGGATGTGTAAGGTAGCAATAGAAGAAGAGAAGAGAGAGAAAGCCAGAGAGGAAGGTGCAAAAGAAACCCATAGATCAATCCAAGACCCAGCCTATGCACCTGTAGTCTTTTCGGACGAAGAATTTGAACCCCATGGCTGGGCAGAAATCCTAGCAACAATGGATGTAGCCATCAATGAAGAACAATGGACACCCCACTGTGATGAGGATGGCTATGATATTTCAGTCTTCTCCATAGAGCCAATCATGGGAGAGGCAGTTTTAGAAGAGTGTGAACCTAGCCCTGACGCATTTGAGGATGCAAGTGACTCCGATCTAGAGTCAATCATTATGGACCCACCTTTTGCATCAGATGAAGAATACTTCCATGAAGTAGAATTTCAAACCCAGAGGCATGGAGAGCTTACAAATGATGAAAGATTAGCCACACATGTGACCCTGAAGGAAGAAGGAAAGAAACGAAAGAAGAGAGAAGTCTCACCAGAAGAGGAAGAATCTTTGTTTGAGGTCCCGGAAAATTTTAAGAAGTATGAGATAGATGACAGGAGAGTCATGATTAGAATGCCTAAACGAGAGGCGCAATCGGGAGAGGCCTATGATAACAAAGAAACCACCAAGAAAATAGTAGTGGCCCTAGAAGAAGGAGAGGAGAGATGCACATACATAGGCCATGACCTAACAGAGGAAGAAGAGAATGTGTTAATAGCCTTGCTAAGAGAATACAGAGATGTATTCGCTTGGAGTTACAAGGATTTGAAAGGTGTGGACCCTGACATATGCTCACACACTATCCCCATGACCTCAGATGCCAAAGCCTCTAAGCAAAAGCCATATACATATAATGATAATTATGCTGCCAAGATCAAAGAAGAGATAGATAGGCTGGTTGAAGCTGGATTTATCTATGAAATTGAGCACACTGAGTGGGTATCCCCCATCGTAGTGGTGCCCAAAAAGAATGGTAAATTACGTGTATGCATTAACTTAAAGAAAGTCAATGCAGCCACAATCCGAGATAACTATCCGCTTCCCATCACTGAACATCTCTTAGAAAGAGTGGCAGGCAAGGAAGTGTACAGCTTCCTTGATGGATTTTCGGGCTACAATCAAGTAGCCATAGCTCCAGAGGATCAGCATAAGACAGCCTTTGCCACAGAATGGGGCATTTTTGCCTTTAGAGTAATGCCATTTGGGCTTACCAATGCACCAGCTACCTTCCAGAGACTAATGTGCCATGTATTTAAGGAGTTCCTGAGGAAGAACTTAGAAGTCTATGTTGATGATCTTTGTGCTCATTCCAACATTAGGCAAACCCATATTCCCGAACTTAGACAAATCTTTGACAAATGTAGAGAATATCAAGTCTGCCTAAACCCAGAAAAATGTGTTTTCATGGTCAGGCAAGGCAAGATTCTAGGGCACATAGTGTCAAAGAATGGCATATCTACTGACGAAGAGAAAGTGAGAGCCATAGCAGAGCTACCTAGGCCAAGGAATGTCAAGGAAGTACAAGCCTTCATGGGACATTGTGGTTACTATTGCCGGTTCATTCACATGTATGCTGTCATTGCAAAGCCCATGTACGGACTTCTGACAAACTTTGAGTGGACTGAGGAATGTGAGAATTCCTTCAATGAGCTTAAACGAAGATTATGTTCAGCACCAATCTTGACCACACCAGATTGGAATAAGCCATTCCATGTTCACGTGGATGCATCCAATTATGCTATTGGGTGTGTGCTTGCTCAACCTACTGGTGAAGGTAATATGGATCTTCCAATTGCCTATGCCAGTAGACAATTGAATGCAGCTGAACGAAATTATACCACTACAGAGAGAGAAGGCTTAGGCATGGTATATGCAGTCAAGAAATTTAGACACTATTTGCTTGCAAATAAGTTTAAATTTTTTACTGACCATCAAGCACTGCTATATCTTTTGAACAAACGATGTAATACAGGTAGATTAGTAAGATGGTTTCTCTTACTAATGGAATATGACTTCGAGGTTGTGGTAAGGAAAGGGAAGACTCATTTGAGAGCAGATCACCTTTCTAGGCTCACATCAGGGGAAGCCCCACAAGGAGTGTCAGATGACCTTCCTGATGCTTACTTGTTTAATTTGGAAGTGGTGCCACAGTGGGCTAAGCCACTAGTGCCAGTATTGACATACGGGCCTAACCACCCAGTAATAAACACACAGGATAGAGAGGTAGTAAAAGCTCAAAAGTATCACATCATGGCAGGAAGTATGTACAAGCACACAGATCAAGGGATCTTGGCTTGTTGTGTGGAAGAGGATGAGTACGCTAAGTGGTTGCAATTAGCACATGTAGGTGCATTAGAGCAACACTACTCCAAACAACGAACCCTACAGACCCTGAGGAGACTAGGAGTGCATTGGCCAACTATGGAAGCTGATGTCCAAAAGTTGTGCAAGGAATGCCCAATCTGTTGCACTAAACCACCTGTGGAACATGCCACTCTTTATCAAGTGTCCATAGTGCCGGATTGGAGTGAACCACTAGTATCCTTTCTCAGGACGAAAACATTCCCTCCAGACATGACTCTAGCTAGGAAAAGGAGTTTAGAACAAGAAGCGCAGGATTACTCACTTATTGGTGATAATCTATACAAACGTGGTAAAGACGGTTACCTGAGACTATGTGTCCATGAAAGTGAATATCTCAAGATCTTGGAAACTGCTCACCAAGGTGTAGCAGGAGGACACTTTGGACCAGATCGGGTGATCAAGGCAATACTATTTGCAGGCTTCTGGTGGCCGACCCTTCACATGGATGCACATACCTATGTGAAACGGTGTGATGTCTGTCAGCGAACTCAGTATCCTATACGCAAAGATGAGATGCCACTGAAACCTATGATGGGTGGACGTGCATTCTCTAAGTGGGGAATAGACTTTGTAGGTCCTATTAATCCCCCAGCTAAGGGTTCCCATGCAGAATATATCATTGTTGCAACAGACTATCTAACTAAGTGGGTAGAGGTAAAAGCCACAACGAAGAATGATGCTCAAACAACTGCTAAATTCTTGTTTGAAAATGTATTCACAAGATATGGGCTACCTATAGAGCTAGTAAGTGATAGAGGCACTCACTTCTTGAACGAAGTGATTGAAAATCTACTCCAGGAATTCTTGGTAGTGCATAAGAAGTCTGCCCCCTATCACCCTCAAGTAAATGGCCAAGCCGAAAGCACCAACAAGATCTTATGCAATGTACTGACAAAATTAGTGAACACTAAACGCTCTGATTGGGACAAACAGCTACACCATGCTGTTTGGGCATATCGAGTCGCCTATAAGACGGTACTCCAAGCCACCCCCTTTCAGATGGTATTTGGCCAAAACGCGGTGCTACCCTTGGACTTCTTGATACCTACATTGAAAGTAGCACAAGAGCATGAATGGACGGGTCATGAACTCTCCACTAGACTTTTTGTTGGAGCAAGTCTATGACAAGCCTAAGTATTGGCTTGAGTCTCACAAAGTCATTAAAGAAGCTTCAAAATGAAGACTATGTAAAGTTCACTTGTGAACTACCTCTTGTAACTTTTGAAGAGTTTACTTAATGTAAAAGTAAGAGAATCTTAAGTGGTTGAGCCCACATGATCAAGAATGGAAAGAGGAGCCACGAATTCGTGATTTGTGGTAGGTAGAGAATCAAATCAATCATTGATTGATTGGAGAGTGATTGAGGGAAGTTAGCCTCCCAAACTCAACTATAAATAGATGGCAGTTTTAGTCGTGGTTAGAGAGACCTATGTGAAGACCTCCAAGAGCTGAGCTTTATGCCATATCAAGATGTGATTACAAGGCACACATATGTATCAGTAAGTCATTGTATTGTACAAGCAATATACTTTCATTTTCATGATTATTTGAATTCATCTTTCCATGTTCTTGTGATGTGTACTACTCACTGCCATTACTTCAGTTTTTCTCAGTCAGCTTGCAGAGATTGTTTCTCTGCACTTGGTTCATCATTTTCAGTGATTTAACTTGGTAAAGTTAGCTCTATAAGTCTACTATATGCTCACAAATTTTCATGTCATTTGGATGTTGGAATCTTCAGTTATGTTCATTTGAAGTCAACAGGGTATGTTTATCTTCACTTCTCTGTCAGGTACCCGACTTTTTCAGTCATCTTGTCAGAGTCATTTCTCAGTGTTTACTCATCCAAATTCAGTGATTTCAAGCTTGTTGGATTCAGCTTACTGTCTAGTATAAGCATACAAATTTTCATGATCATTGGATTCTTACATCTTGAGTTATGTTAATTTTTCTACTCACTGGTCTATTTCTGTAGCAGCCCGTGAAAATCGGGATGATGTCATCACTTGTTAAAAGTCATTCTCAGTGTGTGGTTTGTTATTTTTTATGAGATTACTCTCTAAAGTTAGCTCTTTAAGCTACCTAGCCTTCCCCAAGAGGAATTAATCTAATTGCTGCTGTGCTCAGAGAATTATGTAAAACACTGGACAGGTGTATCAACCAAGAATAGCAAGTTTTCACCTCTGAGCTAACTCCAACTTATCTGTTTTGATCTATCTTTTTGAGAGTGATCTTCCAAGGTACATAGGATTTCTAATACATCCATTGGAAAGCTAAAAGGGCCCACCATCTACTCCTGGAGTTCATTTGGCTGGTGTAGAGCAAAGATTTTGCAACACCTCTTCATCTTCAACACATACCTATCCATCTCTTCACAGTGGTATCAGAGCAAGGTTGGACAACATGGCAGATGGATTTCCTTCATCAATTGACAAATTGGACAGAGGTAACTACTCAGCTTGGTCATTAAGGATGGAAGCTTATCTCCAAGGTAGAAGTTTATATGGTTATGTGGCTGGAGATGAAGTTATGCCAAGTTTCAGGAACAAAAGTCAACCAACACAAGAAGAGCAAGAAAGATTGAGCACATGGTGCTCCAAGGATGCACTTGCAAGGTCTTATCTCCTCAACTCTATCTCGGATTTTTTGTTGCCTCACATTAGAAGTTGTAAGACATCTCAGGAAGTGTGGGATGCACTTGAAGCTTTCTTTGCTTCAAGTACTAAAGCTAGGAAGCATCAACTATGGCTGGATTTCACAACTCTCAAGAAGGCTCCCAAACAAAATGTGACTGATTTTGTCACAAAGCTCAAGGACATAGCGGATCAATTGGGAAGCATTGGAGAGGTAATAGATGAAGAGCAAATTGTAAGGCAGGTCATCAATGGCTTGAAGGCAGATGATAAGTGGGAAGCATTCATCACAGCTATGGATTTGTACATGGACATGCATGTACCTGATTTCAACACACTCATTGGACAATTACTTACTCAAGAGGCAAAGCTTATCAAAAATGGAGAAAGCTCTAAAGGTAATCAATCTTCAGCTTTATACACGGATAAAAGCAAGTCTAAAGATAACAAAGGAAAGGCAAAGAAAGTGGATGATGAAGCAGGTACATATCAAGCTAACTATGCAGGTAGAGGAAGACATGGCAGAGGTAGAGGAAGAGGAGGTAGACAAGGTAGGGGGAGATCCCAAGACTCCAACTCATGTTCTATTTGTGGATTAACTAATCATACAACTGAAAATTGCTTTAGGAATTCCAGGAATCAAAGAGGCAGAGGATACAATAGAGGAAGTTATGGCTACTCAAGAGGAAGGTTCAACAACTACCATGGCAACTACAACAACTACAATCATTCAAACTATCAAGGAGGCTACAAAGGAAGGAGAGACTACAATAACTACACAGAAGACTCAAACAAAGAGGATTCATTATTGATCATGAACATGGCTATGCCACAAGGTAAATCTGATGAGCATATTTTCTACATAGATTCAGGTTGTTCAAATCATGTGGCAGGAAATGTGGCACTCCTATCAGATTTAGAAGATCCAAGGAATAAGCATGAGGTACAAACAGGAGATGATACAAAACATCCTGTGGAGAAAATAGGCAATGTCAAAGCACCTGATGGAAACATCAACCTACTCAGTAAGGTACTCTATGTCCCTACCATTACAAAGAATTTGATAAGTGTTGGGCAGATAGTAGAGAAAGGGTTGCAAGTCAGGTTCACAAAGGCAGGAGCATTTGTTGAAGATCCAAGTCAAGGATTCAGAAGAATTGCAAAAGGTGAAAAGACAGGTAGATTGTTCACATTTGAATTACAGGACACTAGAAACATTGCTCTCTTTAATTATGGCAGTCAGACACTCACAGAATTGGAAGTATGGCACAAAAGGTTAGCACATATTGGTGAAAGGTCATTAAAGCAAATTTGCAGGGACCAAAGTGTACTTGGACTCCCTAACTTGTCAAAACAACATATGATTTATAAGTGTAGTGCATGTCAGTTTGGAAAGTCTCACAGGTTACCATTCATGAAGAAAGGTTATATGCATGGAGATCTCTTGGAGTTGGTTCATACAGATGTATGGGGACCAAGCAAGGAAGCTTCAATATCAGGATCAAGGTATTATGTTTCCTTTATTGATGATTGCAGCAGATGGACTATCCTATTCTTTATGAAACACAAAGATGAAGTTTTTTCATGTTTCAAAAGATATTTGGCTCTTGTGGAGAATCAAACAGGTAAATCACTAAAAAGGCTAAGGTCAGATGGAGGGGGAGAATACTTCTCCCATGAGTTTGATTCTTTTCTTCAAGAAAGAGGAATCAAAAGAGAGGTAACTACAAGGTACACTCCTGAGCAAAATGGAGTGGCAGAAAGGAGGAATAGGACAATTGTTGAAGCTGCAAGGTCTATGTTAAATGAAAAGCATTTACCTAATTACTTATGGGCTGAGGCTGTATCTACAGCCACTTACTTGATTAACAGGTTGCCTTCAAAATCCCTTGATGGGATGACTCCATATGAGGCTTGGAATGGAAGAAGACCAAGTTTAGATCATTGTAAAATTTTTGGATGTATTGCTTTTGCTCATGTTCCTTCACAGGTTAGAGGCAAGATGGATCCAAAAGCAGAAAGGTGTGTATTTATTGGATATGACAACAATCAAAAGGGCTACAGGTTATACAACCCTACCAACAAAGGATTCTTGGTAAGCAGAGATGTAGTTTTTGATGAGAACAATTCATGGTATGAAGATTCATGCAGGAAGATCAATTTACCATATGATCTTGAAGAAGATTTTCCAAAGCTTGGTAGAGAACAATCAAAGATTGAAGAACAAGACACCTCAGAGGATGATGAAGAATGTCAGATGGAAAAGATCAAAGCATGGAAGTCTAAAGGTAAAGCAAAATTGCAGGAACTTGGAAATGAGGCAGAATCATCACATCATGGCCTAAGAAGATCTATGAGGGAAAAGAAAAAACCAGAAAGGTATGGGTTTGACACCTCATTAGTAACTAAACATTCTATCTACATAGCACAGGACATAAACCAAGAGGAGCCATCATCATTTGAAGAGGCCAAAGCAAAAACAGAATGGAAGCATGCAATGAAGGAAGAGATTGAAGCACTCGAGGAAAACAACACTTGGGATTTGGTGCCCAAGACTTCATCCATGAAGGTAATAGGCTCAAGATGGGTCTATAAACTCAAGAAGAATTCTGATGGTTCAATTAACAGGTATAAGGCAAGGCTTGTGGCAAAAGGCTTTGCACAAACTCAGGGAATTGATTATGAGGAGACCTTCTCTCCTGTGGCAAAGATGCCTACTATTAGGGTTTTGCTTAGTATTGCCTCTTCCAAGAATTGGAAGATACTTCAACTAGATGTGAAGAATGCATTCTTGAATGGTTGGATAACAGAAGAGGTATATATGGCACAACCACCTGGTTTTGAGAATCAAGTTTATCCTAATTATGTGTGTAAACTTAACAAAGCATTGTATGGTCTCAAGCAAGCTCCAAGAGCTTGGAATTTCAGGCTTGTTTCATTCTTGCAGGACAAAGGCTTTCAACCAAGCAAAGCAGATCCTTCACTCTTTATTAAAAAGAATAATTCCGAGGTCATCTACCTATGTGTATATGTAGATGATATTATATTGACAGGAAATGATGCAGATGGTATGAAGAAGATCAAAGATCAGATGAGAGAAGAGTTCAAGATAAGTGATTTGGGTTCACTTACCTACTTCCTAGGTTTGGAAGTTGTCTACAAAGATCATGGTTTGTTTCTCACTCAAAGAAAGTACATTAAGGACATGTTGGCAAAATTCAAGATGCAAGATTGTAAGATTGCAGGTACTCCAATGGAGGTCAATCACAAATTGAGCTCACATGAAGGTGAACTCATAGAGGACATCACATCATATCAAAGTCTAGTGGGTAGTCTCAACTATGCCACATTGACAAGAGTAGATATATGTTACAGTGTGAGTGTGCTAAGCCAATTTATGCACACACCAAGGAAACCACATATGGATGCTACCAAAAGGATACTCAAATATCTCAAAGGAACCATAAATGAAGGACTTTACTATCCTTATGTATCTGATTTAGGTTTGAAGCTATTTTCTGATGCAGATTGGGCTGGCTCCAAGGAAGATAGAAGGAGCACTTCAAGTTATCTTACCTTTGCAGGTTCAAAGCTTATTTCATGGTCATCCAAGAAGCAACCCACAGTTGCTCTCTCTTCGACTGAAGCTGAATATAGAGGTCTTGCCATAGCTACACAAGAAGCTATGTGGATGAAGACATTGTTCAAAGATCTTGGATTGGAGTTTGGAACTCCAACTATTTTTGGTGACAATATGAGTTCTATTCACTTGGCTGCTAATCCTATTTTTCATGCAAGGACTAAACATATTGAAGTTCATTATCATTATGTACGAGAGAAGATCCTAAGCAAGGAGATTCAAATATCATATGTGTCCACTCATCAACAATGTGCAGATATTCTAACTAAAGCATTGGATGGTACAAAGCTTTGCAAATTCAAGGCTATGATTGGTTTGCAGGTAATCTTGGAAGATTGAAGAACTCAAGCATACTTGGCTTGAGGGGGAGCTGTTGGAGCAAGTCTATGACAAGCCTAAGTATTGGCTTGAGTCTCACAAATTCATTAAAGAAGCTTCAAAATGAAGACTATGTAAAGTTCACTTGTGAACTACCTCTTGTAACTTTTGAAGAGTTTACTTAATGTAAAAGTAAGAGAATCTTAAGTGGTTGAGCCCACATGATCAAGAATGGAAAGAGGAGCCACGAATTCGTGATTTGTGGTAGGTAGAGAATCAAATCAATCATTGATTGATTGGAGAGTGATTGAGGGAAGTTAGCCTCCCAAACTCAACTATAAATAGATGGCAGTTTTAGTCGTGGTTAGAGAGACCTATGTGAAGACCTCCAAGAGCTGAGCTTTATGCCATATCAAGATGTGATTACAAGGCACACATATGTATCAGTAAGTCATTGTATTGTACAAGCAATATACTTTCATTTTCATGATTATTTGAATTCATCTTTCCATGTTCTTGTGATGTGTACTACTCACTGCCATTACTTCAGTTTTTCTCAGTCAGCTTGCAGAGATTGTTTCTCTGCACTTGGTTCATCATTTTCAGTGATTTAACTTGGTAAAGTTAGCTCTATAAGTCTACTATATGCTCACAAATTTTCATGTCATTTGGATGTTGGAATCTTCAGTTATGTTCATTTGAAGTCAACAGGGTATGTTTATCTTCACTTCTCTGTCAGGTACCCGACTTTTTCAGTCATCTTGTCAGAGTCATTTCTCAGTGTTTACTCATCCAAATTCAGTGATTTTAAGCTTGTTGGATTCAGCTTACTGTCTAGTATAAGCATACAAATTTTCATGATCATTGGATTCTTACATCTTGAGTTATGTTAATTTTTCTACTCACTGGTCTATTTCTGTAGCAGCCCGTGAAAATCGGGATGATGTCATCACTTGTTAAAAGTCATTCTCAGTGTGTGGTTTGTTATTTTTTATGAGATTACTCTCTAAAGTTAGCTCTTTAAGCTACCTAGCCTTCCCCAAGAGGAATTAATCTAATTGCTGCTGTGCTCAGAGAATTATGTAAAACACTGGACAGGTGTATCAACCAAGAATAGCAAGTTTTCACCTCTGAGCTAACTCCAACTTATCTGTTTTGATCTATCTTTTTGAGAGTGATCTTCCAAGGTACATAGGATTTCTAATACATCCATTGGCAAGCTAAAAGGGCCCACCATCTACTCCTGGAGTTCATTTGGTTGGTGTAGAGCAAAGATTTTGCAACACCTCTTCATCTTCAACACATACCTATCCATCTCTTCACACTTTTTGACCTTGAACGATTAGGAGAAACAAGACTGAGAGCAGCTGCAGGGATATATGCAGCTAAGAAGAGACAGAAGGCATACTTTGATGCCCATGTGAAGGATAAGGGCTTGAAAGCAGGAGATCTAGTTTTAGTCTACACATTGAAACAACATGCAAGGAAGCTAGAAAAGAGAGGCTACGGACCTATGATCATCAATAGGATCTCCACGAGTGGAGCAGTACAACTAGCCACTTTAGAGGGTGATGTTCTCCCAAACTATATTAGCGGATGCAGAGTAAAGTTGTATCAGGAACCCCTCACGGAGGAAATGCTAAGTCGACTCAATACTGCTAAGCAACGTAAAGAGGAGGAAAAGCGGATTCGAGAAGAAGCTCAAGCAGAAGCCCTAGAGCGCATACGGAGAATGAAATTAAGAAGACAAGGTAGAGAGCAACCTGTGCCAGATGCATACGCAGATCCAGGATATCACGTGGCTATGTGTGAAGTTTCAGGTGTTAGCCCACATGGGATAACTGATCGACGTCCTTTCATAACCTTAGATATAGGACAAGGAAAGAGTGCAAGGACTGTAAGAGCCTTGATTGACTCAGGTGCAGCCACTAGTGCTGTTAAATTGTCTTAGTGTCAAGAGTTGCAATTAACTGTCAATCCTATGGAAGCATATCTCATAGGATTTGGAGGCGTGGAAACCCCTTGCATGGGCGAGGTGGAACTTCCCCTCTATATTCATGATGAAGCAATGACAGTTAAAGTACTAGTGTGTCAAGATGAGGACCTCACTGAACCCCTTGTCTTGGGTCAAGACTGGATCTATGACCAAGCAGTCAACTTAAACCTAAGAAGTGGACTTCTTCAGGTATGGGTGAATCATACTAGAATTACAATTGAGTTAAATAATGGAGCACTCAAGGAACTAGAAAAGACACGGACTCCTGGTCCCTCCAGGGGTGCACATGAAGTTGACCATGTTGTTCTTGTCCAAGGCTATGTGATGCAGAAGAATGAAGATCTCAAAGAAGGAGTCAAAACCACAATGGAACTCCCTTCTTTTCCAAAGGCCAGAAGGAGGCAGCAACTAAGGGCAGATCAATCACTGAAGACTCTCCAGGCGAGAGACCAAAAGAACGTGCGAAGCAGAACAACTCAGCCGATGAAACAAATGTGGGTGCGGAAAGACGAGCTGCCGACCGTAACTAAGTCGCAACAACGGTCTCAACTTCCTATTAGTAATCAACGACTTGATGCTAATAAGAGGACTCCTAAAACCTCTGTGGGGAAAGTGAAATCCATTTGGGTACCCAAGAAGTCGATGAAGGCTGACCCACAATCAAGACAAATTTGGGTGCCTAAGGCTTGCTTGTGGGCTCAAATAACCCCACACAATTCACATCATACACAACAGGGTTCACTCGCTCAAGCAGCCTCCACCCACCCTTGTCTGATATACTCGAACACACTGCCACCTAGAAACACGCACAGACTCACTCGTAGATGGGTCCTTAAACAGCCCCCTTTTTCAAGTAAATACCCTATCACACTTTCCAGAGCCTCCATAAAGTCAAACTCAAAACCTATCCGTTGCATTTGGCAACCTAAAACTTGTAATAAACCCCCGGACCCCAATTGTAAATCCATTTCCACCTACTAACTACTTCACTCTCACATCACATCATTCCGCTTAGCTCGTAGGTCTACCCAATTTCTAACTACACATACTAGCACCGAGCACTTATTAACCCCTAACCTCTCCCGAACTTTAGGTTAATGTTGTAACAGGGGACACCGTGTCATTTTTGTGTCCATTGCAATGTTAACATTTATTCATATATTCTCACAGAACCAGCTGCGAAGTTCTCAACATGGCTGAGGCAGCAGGAACTAGCTCTCACACAGAAACAAGCCCGCAAGTGGTGGACTTAGACAGTTTACCCGTTTTGCCTGAGACAAATGAAAGACCAGAAGAATTGCGGGCAATCAAAATCATACCTATTGCGGACCCTCCGCGTGGCCACACCATGCCCGTAGGAAAGACTTCCCACTGGTTTACTGAAGTGGCAGGACCCTTGGGTGAGGGAACGTACCTATGGGAATCAGAGTTGGACTTCAATGGGAAGCAAGGCAGATATCATTTCTTTACAAGAGAATTCGAGAAGTTACAAAATGCAGAAGGTCTATGTTCGATATGGGCAAAGGCAGGATTGGATGCATATTTCAGTGCACGGATCCCAAAGCCTGATTTCATGCGATGCTACTATCTCATCAACACCTTGACTCCAAACCAGAACCCAAAAGGTGCAAGCTCATTTGTGATTCCATCTCTGACAAAGGGGAATGAGCTCAAGAGATTCAGGCTATCAAACAACTTGGTGAGAGAGGCTCTGGATATGCGCGGAATGCATATTCCTACAGAAAAGGAAACCCTAGTACCGGATTACATGAAGAATCGAAGCCTCACCAAACTCAAGGACATGGTGTCCATGACGCCTAATATTGCAATACACCTTCGTATGTGCATGCAACACTTTGCTTTTCCTGCACAAGATAGATTCACCATGCCGCCCAAAAAGATTTGGTTTAGTTTGTATCTGGCAGAGACACAGAGCCTCACCATCAACTTACCCCACTGGATAATTGATCAGATACACCTAGCTCACAAACGATGGCCGCGGAAACAGGTTTTATATGGTTGTTGTGCTCTGACGAGAATCATTTATAGGTGTTTGGGTTATGACATTCCTATTCAAAGGGCCCTAATGTGGAATCGTGTAGAGCAGTTTAGAGGCAGGACATCCACTGGACCCCCTTCTAAGAAGATGAGAGGCACTGTCCAAGTCCCATGTGCTCAACCACGTGGAGCCACCCTAACACCAGATGTCACCCCTCCACCCCGAAGAGTCCGACCATTCACACTCCGACTTCCAAGACGCAGCACCGATGGTTCCACCTTGATATTCCCTCCTATCCCAACCGATCTTGAATTTCCCAGTGGTGCACCTTTGGAAGAACTCACTAATGAAGATTTCGAACAATTATTACAAGATGTAGAGCTGGAGGCAGAAGAGGCACAACAAGTGGAGAACGTGCAAACGCAGGCCACAACCTCCCAAGCACCTGTCACCACAGTTGAAGTGGATGAAGAGGATGATGGAGATGAAGAACAGGAGGAAGATGAGGAGGATTATGATCAAGAGCATCAAAATGAGCAACAAGAAGTGCCAGAACTTGTAGGTGCACCAGCATATACAGTTCAACTACAAAGGTTATACGACACAATCAAAGCAGTACAAGAAAGGCATCAACTCTCTCTTGTATCAGGTCAAGCTTTGATGCAAGAAATGCTATCAGATGAGGGGGTGGACCAACATTTCATTGACACCCTCAAATTAGTGTCAGAATCTTTAGGAGTTCCGGAGGCTGTCCACACTGCAGTCCGCCAGTCCGCGAGGTATGACAAACGCAGAGTTGACTCATTACCACGAGCAGGTAAGACTATCAGGATACCCGTCACAGAACAAGAAGTACCCATTGAAACCACAGCTACCCCCACAACCACCACTGACCTCTCTGCTGAAACCTTCGTTCAGACATCACCCATCTCACCTCAGCATCCTCCATCACCACCTTCTCCACCCCCACCACCACCTCCCACCATGGAAGAAACGACAGTCATCACCTCTACCTTCACTTATAACCCATCCTCATTCACATCATTCTCATTTCGAGAACCCACCTCACAAGACATCCTCTTCTCCTTTGCCACCAATCCCTTGTACACTCTATCCTCCGAACCCATAACTGGCCATCCCATAATTCCAAGTGTGGTTGGAAACCCGGCACCCACTGAAGGCACCCTGTGTTTTCCAGCCTATTCCCCACTACGGGTACCTCCATTCCATGACCCTCACTTCCCATCTGGCCCCTACACCTCTTTCAACCTGACCTCACCATCCCAATACCCGTCCTTTGTGGAGCAGTTCATCCGCTCCGAGGCACATTTCTCCGATGTTCGCAACGACATCAATTTACACGAACACCACACTCACTTCACCTACCATACCCACCTACATGGTAGCCCCTGTGCACACCACCTTGTCTGACCCAATGGACATTTCACCAACCACAGCACCTCTCCCCACGATTCCACCATCTTCCCCTCCCTTACCCCCCACCTCACCACTCACATCATTGGCACACACAGCATTCACTACCCCCCTACCCAATCCCACCTCCCCTACATTTCAAACTTTTCCCCTTGCATCTCATGATGTAAATAGCACGTTCAACACATTACTTCAGTGTGCACATCAACTACAACAAGAATACCATCAATTGGAAGAACGCACTACGGCCCTCCAGGCAGAATCTCAACGTCTGCAAGCTAGAGTCACCACTCTTGAAGCTAATTACCAAACGCTCCTAACCGAGCATACCACCTTACAGCAGGCTCACTCCGAATTGGAATCAAAGACATCAACAGTAGATGACCAAGCAGTCAAGGAATTAGAAACAGTGCTCCAAACGCAAATGATATCTAATGCTACACTCAGACGCAACCTTGGGCTATTAAGGAAGCATATGGCAACAGCACTAGAAGAGAACAAGAGGCTTCAACAACAAAACCAAGACAACTTTGAAGCGGCTATGGAAGGAACTGCAGGAGCAACCATTAGCCCTACCAAGTATAGAGCTGTACCATCGGAAGACATTCGCATCTTACTGGAGGAGCATGCAAATTTCTTTGAGTCATATGAAAAGTTAGAGACTGAATGTGCAGACCTAAGGAAACAGATGGCAAGTGCCCCCACAGCTCAACAGGAGCCAGTAGTCTTGCAACACTCTCCAGAAGAATTAGAGACCCTCCGGAAACAGGTGACCGAACTCCAAGCGCATCTCTTACCCTATGAAAGGCCACCCTCGCCAACTGAAGAACCAGAACCTGAAACAGTGGTGGAAATCCCCGTCGATGACAGCTATGAAGAGCCATATGAGCCGATGCCGACACCCGGTGGTCGAACTACAGAGGAAGGACAAGACACTTTAGAAATTCAAGTTCCAGATTGGGTCAAAAGGGTCGAGAAAGTGGGTAAGACACATGATGATCGTGTGGCCGTGCAAATGCAATCTCTCACAAATCTGGAAGAAACTGTCCTTCGGTCTACTTACTTTCAAAACCTATCCCGTCAACGGTTAATCACAACATCAGAGTCGCAATACATGCCTTATTTTATCTTGCTACATGATTATAATGCAGAAGTCAAAAGACATACAGGGAAGGAGCCCACATTCGCTACTCAATTTGAGCTAGGGGATTTACCGACAGATGCACGTGCTGGCTTGATCTTCCAACCTAATTGGCGTGCACGTCTACTAACCGATTACCCAGAGATGATGAGCACCTGGGCAACCATGCCACTATATATCAAATATAATCCATGCTATTGCCCAGTGGTACGTCGCAGATCCTGGCAAGCATTTGCAATCAAGGTACGCAACAATAAAGAATGCTCGGCTTGGGTTAACTATCCATATTTTGCTCCGCCTCGGGGGACCCCAACCGTAGCCTACATGATATCAACAATTCGACACTGGTCTACTCGCCTAACTAATGTACCTGACATAGCTGCAAAAATGTGTATGAAAATATTCGAGCTCATGACCATTGTCTTCAAAACCTTTCGGAAGATACAAGCTCCATACATCTCTGCCCCTGGATTCTCTCAAGGTAACAAGGATTTAGTCTACGACATGAGCCAGACCCCCTCGGTCACTATAATCTTTGCTTGGCATGCACGAATAAAGTACTTACCCGCATGCTTCAAGCAGACATTTGAGGAAATGTTCTCTACGGGATTCTGGGAATATCATTCGGAAATTTTCATTCCCAGACCCACACATTTGCTACACCTATTCGCAGTAGAACAAGCGATCCATGCAGATCAGTTACGTCTGCCACATCTGGACATTCCAGGACCAATTGATTGGGATCGTATGATGAAAGATTTGGCCAAAGGACTACGCATACAAGAACATCAGCTTGCCACTCAGGTTGTGGAATATTACATCCAACACTCCCAGCAACAAGGGTCTGTCAGGGACGACAGACGCGAGAGAGGGGGGGGGTGTTGAGAGCAGTATGGGCACCCAAGGACTGACTAGACAAGGAAGCCAGCGGAGAGAGTCAGAGCGAGGTGAAGGAGTAAGTAGACAAAGCAGTCGACGCAAATCTGGCAGATAGGCCCTTCAAATTTTTCCAAACCAACATCTTTATAACAGTGATTCTTATCAATAACAATCATTGTAAATACCATTTCATATTTTTGTAGCTCCATTTTGTGCAAGCCAAGGAGTCCTTGAGCTTGAGGAGCCTTAGAAGTACCTACATATCAATTTTCGTATTTTTTAGACTCCGTTTAAGCCCTCAAATTGGCCCTGGAACCTAATTTTTAACTAGGCCGGACACTAGGTCTGGACAGGGCCAAAACCTAGTCAAAAACTATAAAAAGAGCTAGAGAGCTCATTTTTGAGGTTAGCTTGTAATTGAAATGAACTGGTAAGAGCTTTTTGAAAGTAATCTAAGAACTCCATTGCTTCTCACTCTTTGTCTTGCCGTGTGTGCGCGTGTGTGTGCATGTGTGTGCATGTTTGTGTGCTTCTCACTCACGCACTTGTGCGTCCACTTGCTCGAGGTCTTCATACCATCCTCACGTCTTCCCGGATTGACATTAAAGGAGGTGCTACTCATCACTGAGCTACAGAGCGGCTGCAGGGATATATGCTGCTAAGAAACGTCAGAAGGCATACTTTGATGCCCACATTAAGGATAAAGGTTTGAAGGCAGGCGACCTAGTACTAGTATATACTTTGAAAAAACATGCGAGGAAACTAGAGAAGAGAGGCTACGGACCCATGATCATTAATAGAATTTCAACAAGTGGAGCAGTGCAACTAGCCACATTAGAAGGTGATGTTCTCCCAAGCTACATAAGTGGATGCAGGGTCAAGTTATATCAGGAACCTCTCACAGAGGAAATGCTAAGTCGACTCAATACTGCTAAGAAACGCAAAGAAGAAGAAAAGCGAATTCGAGAAGAAGCCCAAGCAGAAGCTTTAGAGCGCATACGGAGAATGAAATTAAGAAGACAAGGCAGAGAGCAACCTAGGCCAGATGCATATGCAGATCAAGGATATCACGTGGCTATGTGTGAAGTTTCAGATATCAGCTCCCATAGGATAATTGATCGACGTCCTTTTATAACCTTAGATATAGGACAAGGAAAGGGTGCAAGGACTGTAAGAGCCTTGATTGACTCAGGTGCAGCCACTAGTGCTGTTAAATTGTCTTACTGTCAAGAGTTGAAATTAACTGTCAATCCTATAGAAGCATATCTCATAGAATTGGGAGGTGTGGAAACCCCTTGCATGGGCAAGGTGGAACTTCCCCTCTACATCCAAGACGAAGTAATGACAGTCAAAGTACTAGTGTGTCAAGATGAGGACCTCACTGAGCCTCTTGTCTTGGGTCAGGGTTGGATCTATGATCATGCAGTCAACCTAAACCTAAGAAGTGGACTTCTTCAGGTATGGGTAAATCATAGCCAAATTATAGTTGAATTGGAAAATGAGGCACTCAAGGAACTAGGTAAAGCACGAACTCCTGGTCCTTCCAGGGGCGCACATGAAGTTGACAATGCTATTCTTGTCCAAAACTGTATGATGCAGAAAGAGGATAAGACGAAGTCAAGCATAAGACGGTACTCCCATCTTTTCCAAAGGCCAGAAGGATGCAGCAACCAACGGCAGATCAAATACAGAAGAAGCAGAGCACTACCTATACTGGAGGCCAAAAAAAGAAGCAAAGCAGATTATTTCAGCCGTTGAAACAAGTATGGATGCGGAAAGGCGAACACCCTGTTGCGACCAGGCCAACCCCACGGCCAAAACCTCTTATTAGTAATCAACAACACGACACTAATAAGAAGTCTTTCATAAATTCTTCTGCAAAAGTGAAGTCTATTTGGGTACCCAAGAAGTCAATGAAGGCCAGCCCACAATCACGACAAATCTGGGTGCCTAAGGCTTGCTTGCAGGCTCAAATAGCTACACCGAGGCCACACCCAGTACAACATGTTTCACTCACTCGAACATCAGTTGCCCATGCTTATACATCACGCACGGGCACACATTCTTCCATGAGCACAAGTAGAATCACTTGTAAATGGGTCCCTAAAAAGCCTCATTTTCAAATAGATACCCCTATCAAACTCTTCAGAGTCTCCACAAAATCAAGATCAAAGCCCATCCACTACATTTGGCAACCTAAAACTTGTAATAAACCCCCTGACCCGGGTTGTAAATCCATGCCCACCTACTAACTACTTCACTCTCACACTACATCATTCCACTTAGTTCTTAGGTCTACCCAATTCCTAACTACACACACAAGCACCGAGCACTTAATAACCCCCTAATCTCTCCCGAACCTCATGTTAATGTTGTAATGGGGACAAAAACAGTTCTATCTTGTCCTTTACAATGTTAACACATGCTTCTATATTCTCATAGAATCAGGAGGCAAGAAGTAACATGGCAGATACGGTAGGAACTAGTTCCCAGGCAGGCACCAGCCCCCAAGTCATGGACATTGAAAGTCTTCCCGTTGAGGAGGAATTGAAGGAACGACCAGTAACATTGAGGGCATTACACGCCATACCGGTTCAGAATCCTCCACAGGGGCACACAATGCCGATCAGCAAAACTCACATTGGTTCAGTGATGTGGCAGGACCCCTAGGTGAAGGCACTTACATGTGGGAGGCCGAGATAGAATTCAATGGGCGTTGGGGCAGATATCACTTTTTCACCAAGGAACTTGAGAGATTGCAGAATAATGAAGGACTGAAACCTATATGGAAGAAGGCGGGACTCTACGATTACTTCAAATTCCAATTGCCAAAGCCCGATTTTCTAAGGTGCTCTTATTTGATTAGCACCCTCACTCCGAGCAAAGACAAAAAGGGGTACAGCTCCTTTGTCTTCCCATCTCTCACAAGGGGCAATGAACTGAAGCGTTTCAGGTTGACTATCAATTTGGTTAAGGGAAGCTCTAGACATGAAAGGTATGCACATTCCTACGGAGAAAGAGACAATAGTCCCCGACAATATGAAGAACAGGAATCTGACGAAATTAAAGGACATGGTGGCAATGACACCTACAATTGCCATTCACTTGCGAATGGTCATGCAGCATTTCGCATTTCCCGCTCAAGAGAGGTTCACAATGCCACCTAAGAAGATATGGTTTAGTCTATACTTGGCTGATGCCTTTGATTTGACAATCAACATGCCCCACTGGATTATCGACCAAATCCACTTGGCTCATCAAAGGTGGTATAAGAAACAAAAGTCTGTACTATATGGATGTTGTGCCCTCACCAAGATTGTGTATAGATGTTTGGCTTATGATGTGCCAGTACAGAGGGCATTGAATTGGACCAGGGTACAAGAATTTCAACGTAGACTATCAACCGCAGGACCGCCATCTAAGAAAATGAGAGGCGCAGTTCAGATGCCCTGTGCACAACCCCGCGGCGCGACATTGACACCAGAGACAACTCCACGACTTCCAAGGTGGGTACAACCCTTCACTATCAAATTACCAAGACACAGCACTGATGGACCAAATCTAGTGTTTCCACTTGTACCAACCGACCTAGAGTTCCCTCATGGATTCACTTTAGAAGACCTAACTGATGAGGAGGTAGCCCGAATCATAGAGGCTGTTAACACGGAAGTCGAGGCAGAGCAAGCTAGTGGATAACAAACTGCTACAGACCAACCCCATCCCAGAGAACTAGATATCGTCGATGTGGAGGGTGAAGAAGAAGAAGAACAAGAGGAGGAACATGATGGACAATCCGAGGAAGAAGAGCAGGAATATGATCAGGAAGCTCTGCAGGTACTTGAAGGTGCCCCAGCTTATACGAAGGCATTGAAAAAGCTCTATGATACAATGAACCGAGTTCAAGAGCAACATAGACTGTCCCTAGCAGCAGGCAAGGCCCTCATGAATCAAATCCTTGAGGAGGAAGGCGTAGACGAGCAATACCACGCCACTCTTGACATGATATCTGAGGCTTTAGGAGTACCTGAGACGGTGCATACCGCCCTTGCACAAGCACGAAGAACGGAGCGAAGATACGGCAGACGTCCCCCTCGATCAGGAAAGCAGATGAATGTATTAGTATCAGAACCACAAGGCACATCCACAACCACGGGCACCGCACACACTGTCCATGATACTGAGGAAACCCATGTATCAAGTGCACCTCCGTCACCCCCTTTGCCACCCCTACCTCCAACTCCACCACATTCACCTCCCACTACCAGTGTAACCACTACTCTCACCGCCTCCGAGTCCACTACCCATACCGAAGCACAGACCGTCAGTCAACCCACACACCCTATCTCCACCTCTTTTGTCTATACGGCCACTGAAACATTAATTCTAACTGCAGCCACAGAAAATCTCATTCCCCCAATTACACTTCTAGGCAGTTCGTATTCACAATTGCACACACCACTGTACACTTTCACCACTATCACCGCACCCACAATTCCAATATTCACAATCACTCCCACTACTGCCTCCATCGTTGATCTTATGGACATCTCACCCACCTCCGCACCTCTCCCTCCCCCCATACACCCACCATCTCCCATTCCCCCACCTCCCACTTCATCATTTTCCAGCACCGCATCCACACTTCCATTCCCCTTCCCCTTTCCCTTCCCTTCTTCATTCAACACCCTTCCCGCATCCACCCCTATTAATAATGTATTTAATAATATGTATCAGTGTATGTCGCAACTACAACAGCACTACCAACATCTTGATAACCAACATACGCGACTCTTTTCAAGCCATGAGGAACTTCAACTACGATTCATTGATCTCGAAAGGGAAAAGCGGCTACTACAACAACAGCATACCACTTTACAGGAACAACATGAATAGTTAGTAGCCAATCCACCCCAGTCAGATGCAGAAGAAAGGCAACAAATGGATGATTTGCTGCACTCCCAGATAACGGAGAATCTCAAGCTCAGACGCAATCTGGCCCTCCTATGAAAACACATGTCTACAGCACTCGAAGAGAATAAACGGCTGCGGAAACAGAATGAAGAGAACTTGGAAGCAGCAATGGAGGGTTCCCCGCAGGAAATCGACCCAGAGAAATTCAAGGTCATTCCCTCTGAGAATATGCAAATTGTGTTAGAAACCCATGCCGACCTCCTGGAGGCCCATGCAGCATTAGAACGAGAAAGAGATGACCTACTTAAGCAACTGGCAACCCAGCATGAATCACCAAGCAAAGTCACAACCGCAGTTGACACATCTGAAGAAGTCAAAAAACTCAGAGCAGAACTAGAAGAATTACGAAGTAAAGTCATGCAATACAAGCGTCAACCTTCGCCTCTTGTAGAGCCCGAGCCTAAAGACTTAGTGCCAATTGAAATAGAGGAAAGTTTCGAAGACCCATACGTTCCCATGCCGGCACCAGAAGGCAAGCAAACAGAAGAGGGCATGGACACCATCGAGATAGAGGCTCCTGAATGGATGCAAAGGTTAGAGAAAGTGGCCACAACCCATGATGATAGAGTGGCAGTTCAGATAGCGTCAATGTCAGGATTGGAAGAGGTAGTTATAAAATCGGAGTACTTTCGAAACCTCTCCCATCATAGGTGGATCGGCACATCCGACGATTTGTATGTTCCATTTTGTGTCTTAATGGCGGACTACAATGCCGAAATCAAGCAACACACCTCAAAAGAACCAACCTCGGCTACACAGTTTGCACCGGACGACATCCCAGCAAGTGCCAAGCAGGGCAATATACATCAACCGACGTGGAGGATTTGTCTACTGGAAACCTACCCAGAGATGGTAAGAACATGGAATAACATGCCTTTGTACATCAAATACAACCCATGCTACTACCCCGTATTTCGAAGAAGGTCATGGCCGGAATACAAAAAAACTGTGCTCACAACCAAAGGATGCGAGAAATGGCTCAATTATGTCTACTTAGCACCACCTAAAGGCCAACCTACCATAGGATATATGATCTCAACGATTCGGCATTGGGGGGTCAGGTTTAAAAACGTACCAGATGTCATGGCCCAAATGTGCCTTAAAATTTTTGAACTCATGTTGGTCACCTTCAGGACTTTCAGGAATGTCAAGGAACCTCATTTGTCAGCTCTTGGATTTAATGAAGGTAATTAGGACCTTGTCTATGACATGAGCGCAACACCATCTATTAATGTTGTATATGCATGGCACGCGCGTATCAAGTATCTACCAGCCTGCTTCAAACAGACGTTTGAAGAAATGTTTGTCACGAGATTCTGGGAATATCATTCAGAGATATTCATTCCCAGACCATCACATTTATTGCAATTGTTTGCAGTGGAAAAAGCTCTCCATTCAGAAAAATTACGTATACCACATCCAGAGGTTCCCGGGCCAGTAGATTGGGATGCTCTACTCACGGACTTAGCACAAGACGTTGTTGAGTACTACATCCAACGACCCACCCAACAAGGGTCTGTCAGGGACGACAGACGCGAGAGAGGGGGGGTGTTGGAACTGAAGGACTCACAAGGTAAGGAAGCTTACGAAGGGAGTCAGAGAGAAGAGAAAGTACAAGCAGACAGAGTAGTCAACGACGATCTGGCAAGTAGGCCAATATTTTTTTAGGACACTAACGCATATAAAAGAGGTGGACACACAAGGAGAAGGAGCAAGTAGGGAGCCCCAGGAAATGTATGTCAAAATGTTAATAGAAACCCCTACAAAAATAGTGATTTTCATCACTAAAAACCATTGTAAATACCATTTCATATTTTTATAGCTCCATTTTGTGCAAGCCAAGGAGTCCTTGAGCTTGAGGAGCTTTAGAAGTACCTACCTGTTAGTTTTCACATTTTTTAGACTTCGTTTGAACCTCCAAAAGGGTAGAGAACCTAATTTTTAACTAGGCCGGACACTAGGTCTGGACACAGCCAAAACCTAGTCAAAAACTATAAATAGAGCTAGAGAGCTCATTTTTTAGGGTAGCTTGTAATTGATCTAAACTTGTATGAGCACTTTTGAAGCAATCTAAAAGAACTCCATTGTCTCACTCTTTGTCTTACTGTATGTGCGCGTGTGTGTGTATGTGTGTGCATGTTGGTGTGCTTCTCACTCACGCACTTGTGCCTTCACTTACTTGAGGTCTTCATACCATCCTCTTGTCTTCCCGGATTGACATTAAAGGAGGTGCTACTCATCACTGAGCTACAGTACTGTACTTCTATGTGCTTGGTGCGAGCATGAAATACTGGGTTCTTTGCAATAGCCATACAACTTTGATTATCACACTTGAGTACAGTCGCCATATTTGATGGAAAGCCTAGATCTGCAAGAATTCTCCTTAACCAAACTGCCTCACAAGAAGCAAAACAAGCTGCTTTGTACTCTGCTTCAATGGAGGAGAGAGCGAGAGTTGGTTGCTTTCTACTTACCCAAGAAAATATTCCTGAACCTAGTGAGAAACAATATCCAGAAACTGATTTTCTAGAATCACAATCTCCAGCCCAATCTGAATCACAATATCCTTGGAGTGTATCACCTGTGGTATAAAAAATACCAAAATCCAAGGTTCCTACAATGTACCTTAGAATTCGCATTCCAGCATTCCAGTGACTTTCCTTAGATTTGTTGGAAAACCTGCTTAATACTCCAACAGCATAGCTAATGTCTGGTCTAGTGTTGCACACAAAAATAAGACTTCCAACGAGCTTCCCATACTTCTTAGCATCTACATCAGGCATGTTATCATCCATAGATAGCTTATGATTTACCTCCATAGGTGTGCTAGTTGGCTTGCAGTCCATCATTCCAAATGCCTTGAGAATCTCTTTGGCATATTTTTGTTGTGAGATGAAAATGCCATCCTTCCTTTGCCATACTTCAATTCCCAGACAAAAATGGAGTAGACCTAAGTCTGTCATTTCAAACTCAGTTCCCAAGCTGATCCGAGTTTGATTGATGAGTTCCTGATGATCTCTTGTAATGATTAAATCATCTACATATACAATGACAACAACTAGCTTGCTATCCCTTTTCGTTACATACAAGTTAGCATCAGAAGTACTTCTTTCAAAACCCATATTTTTGAAAAAATGATCTATTCATTGGTACCAAGCCCGTGGAGCTTGCTTAAGTCCATACAAAGCTTTCTTCAACCTGCAAACTTTATTTTCTGAATTGGGCACCTCAAAACCTGGTGGTTGAGATAATTGGGCACCTCAAAACCTGGTGGTTGAGATACATATACCTCCTCCTTGAGGTGACCATTCAAAAATGCAGATTTGACATCCATCTGGAAAATAGGCCAGGCCTTTTGTGAAGCTACTGCAAGTACCATCCGAATAGTTGTCATGCGTGCTGTTGGTGCAAAAGTTTATTGAACATCAAATCCTTCGATCTGTGAAAAACCCTGTGCAACTAATCTTGCCTTATACTTTTCTAATGTTCCATCTGCTTTATACTTAGCTTTCCAAATCCATTTAGTACCTATTACCTTCTTCTTTGGCGGCAAGTCGACTAGATCCCCATGTATCATTTTTTAGTATACTATCATACTCCGACTGCATTGCCGCTCTCCAACCTGGATCATCAAGGGCTTCTTCAATGGTGGTAGGTTCCTTTATCGAGCCCATGATATCTACCATTAGAGTCATGTTAACAATGTGTTCTGAGGCTCTTCTTTGCTCCTCTATTCTCTTTGATCTTCGTAATCCATCCGATGATGATTCTGGTACATCTACATGTGGATTGTGATCACCAAAGAGCTATTGTGCCCACTTTGGTAGTGGCTTACGCTGTGAAGCTACAACTGGCTGGCTTTTTATTGAGGAAATTTCTCCATCAGATGTTTCCTCCTCCTCAACTTTAACCTGTCTTTTGATAGGCACAAGGTGAGATATTTATCCATTTGATGAGATAGTAGATTTACCTTTATCTTCTACTAAGTGTGGTCGTTCATCAAACACCACATCTCGGCTGACAAAAATCTTCCTTGCCTCAGGATCCCACAACCTATATGCTTTAGACTCTTCACTATATCCTAGGAAGACACACTTTTTGCTTTTTGAATCCAACTTTGATCTTGTTGAATCAGGAATATGTGCATAACAGAAACAACCAAAAATTCTGAAATGCAAAACTGAAGGCTTTTTACCAGAATATGCTTCTTGAGGAGTCATCCCCTTCAGAGCTTTTGTGTAGCTTCGATTGAGGATGTAGACTGCTGTATTGACTGCTTCTGCCCAGAATGAATCAGGCATGTCTTGAGCCTTTAACATACAACGAGCCATTTCAACTACTGTCCTATTCCTGCGCTCAACAACACCATTTTGTTGAGGTGTATGAGCTGTGGTAAGTTGCCTTTTCACACCATGCTCCTTACAGTAATTGTTGAATTCTGTTGACAAGAATTCACCTCCTCTATCTGTTCTAAATTTCTTCAGTTTCCTTCCTGATTCATTTTCTACATACTTATGCCACGCTTTAAATTTTTCAAAAGCATCAGCCTTCTCTCAATGAAATAAACCCACGTCTTTCTACTATAATCGTCGACTAACAGCAAGAAGTAGAAAGATCCTCCTAAAGCAGGTGTAGACATTTTACCGTAGAGATCAGCATGTACCAACTCTAGAGGAGCTTGAGATCGATTGCTGGTCTCTCTTGGAAACGCCTTTCCTTGTTGCTTGCCCATCATACAAGCTTCACAAGGTTCCTGCAGCTCTGAAAATGCAGGCAAATGAGCAACCATCCCTATTCGTTGCATCTCCTTCAAAACTGCAAATCCGAGATGCCCAAATCGTTGGTGCCATAACCTGCTTACATCTTTATCTTTTGTAGCAGTTAAAGCACTTAACTCATACAAGTTATCCCGTCGTATGCCTTTACCTACAACATTACCTGATGAATCCATGATTTCCGCACCACTCTTATTGAAGTGAACTTCGAGTCCACGATCTGTTATTGCAAAAACTGACAACAAATTTCTTTTGAGTGTAGGTACATAGAGAACATCGGATAAATTTTTCTCAACACCTGGAGAAGTGATAAAAGAGATGGTTCCAGTTCCTTCAGCTGGACACTTGGAGTCATTTCCCACCACTACATTGATGGATTCCCGTAGAGGCACTAGGGAACTATACCAATCCTTTTTACTGGTCATATGGCGAGAAGCTCCACTATCTAAACTCCATGGCTCATCAACACGAGCTTGAGTAGATGAACATACCTCTTCAATAGCTACCCAAAGTTCCAGCTCTGTGTTGTTTGCAGACTCTTTGTTCTTCCATGATGATTTTACAGTCCCATTCCGTTCATCACCTTGCTTCTTTCTGCAATCCTTGATGGCATGGCCTTTCTTTTCACAATAGAAGCAACTTCCTGTGAACTTTTTCTTCTTTGGCTTCTTCTTTGATCCTTCAGAATAGCCTTTACCTTTTGCGTTTGCTGAGAATGCAGCATCACTTGTACTTTGCCGATTCTTCAGCCGCATCTCTTCTTCTAAAAGCATCGCACAAAACTCTTCAAATGTAAGAGGAGTTGGTCTTACCTGAGTGGTAAGGGTTGTTACTAATCCATCATACTTTGCTGGAAGAACACGTACACATCTTCGAGCCATCTCTTCTGGTGTTATAACAACACCAACTGCAGCCAATTGATCTTGAAGATGCTTTATCCGTTTTATAAAATCTTCAGCCTTTTCAGAATCAGAATGCTTTTCATTTGCCAACTGATTTTCTAAATTCTGTATCCTAGTGTGGTTCTTGGTCTCATATTGACGAGCCAATATGCCCCAAGCCTCATGTGCTTTAGTAGTATGTTGAACTAAAGTAAGCACAGAAATCACTTACACTAGTGACAATCGCACATAATGTATCAGCATTCCGCCTCTTCCAAGCTCGTAGAAGATCTAGATCTGGCTGAATCATCAATCTTGAATTCGCTGGATCTTCAACTGGTATAGGCTCTGGATCCAATCCCATCGGTCCCATGACAGTGTCAAGTAATTCATAGGAGTCCAAAATAGTAGAAATTTTGAACTTCCAGAGTGTATAGTTGGTTCCATCCAGCTTCCCTTCAGTGAATGTAGGTGGACGAATTCTAATAGGTGCAGCATTAACATTAGCTGAAGCACCAAAACTAGTGTTCGACGATGAATCCATCAAGTAATCACTCGAATAATCTACTGATATTCTAGTCTGCTAGTAGGTTAAAATAGTGATACTTCTCAAGCTATTCGAACCTTACAGCTCTGATACCATGTAAGACAATAGTTACGCAATATAACACAAGAGCAATAGCAGAGAAGATAACAGATATAGGAGAACCCTCAACAATTTTCTACTAGCAGCAAGTACAAAGATGATGGCATTGTCCACCCGTGCGCTCTCAAGGTAGAGCTTAAATGGTGATCTAGACAACTCTAGATAGGGAGATACAAGGTAGAGGTATGCTGGCTCAACTTGATGTCTCAGGTAGTGCAAAAGTCATGTATATATAGGATCATGGGTGGCCTTTCGTGGACGGCTATACATGGGCGGTACAGCGTGGCGGCCACCGCCCGCATAATTGCCATACACGGCTTAGACCGGTTGAACCGACCTAACAAATATAAATGATTTCTGACTCCGATAGGGAATATTCTATGGAATATTCCCTTTACCGTCGCGTCGGGGGCGCTGCCCCCGGACCCCCACCAAGGGGCCCGCTGGCCCCCTGGGACCCCCCAGCCAAGGGCTGCTCCCCGCTGCCCCGGACCCCCCAATTGGGGACCCTGGTAACTCCCTTTCCTTACAATACCTTACATGGTCCAATATGACCTTCATCCAACATGCAAGTTGGGATTCCCATCAATTGGGTAATGCACGCTTGGCTTCTCCTCATAACGGGGGCCTTACAAAATGTGCATACAATCATGAGGGGTAGACATTGATCATATACTAACAGAAGGTGATATGGATCTTCCAATAGCTTATGCAAATAGACAATTGAATGCGGCTGAACAAAATTATAGTACCACTGAAAGAGAAGGATTAGGCATGGTGTATGCGGTTAAAAAATTTAGACATTATTTTCTTGCAAGTAAGTTTGAATTTTTTACAGACCATCAAGCATTACTTTATCTATTGAATAAACCATGCAATACAGGCAGATTACTAAGATGTTTCCTCTTACTAATGGAATATGACTTTGAAGTTGTGGTTAGGAAAGGTGGGACTCACCTTAGGGCAGATCACCTTTCTAGACTAACTTTTGGAGAGTCCCCTCAAGGAGTGTCGAATGACCTTCCTGATGTCTATTTGTTCAATCTAGAAGTAGTGCCTCAATGGGCCAAAACTATAGTGCCTATTCTAACCTTTGGAGCTAAATATCTTGTATTAAGAGCTAAACATAAAGATGTGGTAAGAGCTCAAAATACTACATAATGGTAGGCAGCATGTATAAGCACACAAATCAAGGCATACTAGCTTGTTGTGTCGATGAAGAAGAGTATGCAAAATGGTTGCAAATAGCATATGTAGGTGCACTACAACAACATCACTCCAAACATTGGACCCTATAGAATCTAGAAAGATTAGGTGTATATTGGTAAACAATGGAAGTCGATGTCCATAGAAGGTGCAAGAAAAATTGGCCACTCTAACAGGTGACATCCTACCTAGTTACATGAGTGGATGCAGAGTCAAATTATATCAACACTGCAAAGAAATGTAAGGAAGAGGAAAAGTGAGTTCGAGGCAGAAGCCTTAGAATGAATCTAACTAATTAAATTGAGAAAATAGGGTAGAGATCAACCTAGGTCAGATGCTTATGAAGCTCAAACATATCACATTGCCACGTGAGAAGCATCAAGTGCATGTTCCCATAGAATACTTGACCGCCGACCCTTCATGACCCAAGTGGTGGGACAGGGAGAGAGTGCAAGGACCGTAAGAGCTTTGATTGACTCAAGAGCAGCCACTAGCTCAGTTAGACTTTCTTATTGTCTAGAGTTGAAATTAAGTATAAATCCTATAGAAGCATATCCCATAGGATTGGGAGATGTGGAAACCCCTTGCATGGGCAAGGTGGAGCTTCACATCTACATTCAAGAGGTTCTAATGACAGTCAAAGTGCTAGTGTGTGAAGAAGAGGATCTCATCAAACCTCTTGTCTTGGGTCAAGACTAGATCTATTATTATGTAGTCAACTTGAACCTAAGAAGTGGACTTCTTGAGGTCTGGGTAGATCAAAACTGCATCATAGGTAAGGTAAAAAATCAAGCACTCAGCAACTAGGACACGCACCCACTCTTGGTCCTTCCAAGAGCACAAATGAAGATAACTATGTTATTCTTGTCCAAAGTTCTATGGTGCAGAAGAATGTCACTCATGAATGAGGTGCAAAAGCCAATGAGGAACTCCCTTCTTTTCCAAAGATGGTCCAAGAACAACAAGCATGGCAACCCAAGCAACAGATGAAGCTGATAATCAAGGAGCATGTTGAACAACTAGTGCAAAGTAAAATACCTCATGGAGCGAAGCAGATTTGGATACGTGTAGCTCAGTGATGAGTAACACCTCCTTTAATGTCAATCCGGGGAGACGTGAGGATGGTATGAAGACCACGAGCAAGTGGAAGCACAAGTGCGTGAGTGAGAAGCACACAAGCATGCACACACATACACGCACACGCACACACACGGCAAGAACAAAGAGAGTAAGACAATGGAATCACTTCTATTGCAACAAAGTTCTCATACAAGCTCAAACTACAAGAAGCTCGCCCAAAAATGAGCTCTCTAGCTCTATTTATAGTTTTTGACTAGCTTTGGCCCTGTCCAGACCTAGTGTCTGGCCTAGTTAAAAATTAGGTTCCAGGGCTTATTTGAGGGTCCAAACGAGATCTAAAAATTATGAAAATTGGCAGGCAACTACTTCTAAGGCTCCCCAAGCTCGAGGACTCCTCGGCTTGTACAAAATGGAGCTACAAAAAGGTGAAATGATATTTACAAGGGTTTGTAGTGATGAGAATCACTTTAAAATGATGTGAGGGTTTTGAAAAAATGAAGGGTTGCCTCAGTGCTAGATCTGCATGTGTGTCCGTACTTGCTTCTTCCCGTATACTGTCAACACTCTCCCCCCCCTAGGGTATGTCGCCTCTGACAGACCTTTGATCTGCGGGTTGATCAATATAGTTCTGGAGAATGTCAGCTCCCACATCATGTTCTTTGATTCGCAGCCCTCGGATCAGGTCTCTCTGCAGGGTATCCCAATTGACTGGGCCCGGTATGTCCGGCTGTGGCGTTGTGTAGAGTTCTGAGTGCATCGTTTGTTCGCAGGCAAAGAGGTTTAACAAATGGGTGGGCCTTGGCGCGAATACCTCTGAGTGTGCTTCCCAGAACCCCGTGGTGAACATTTCATCGAAAGTTTGCTTGTAGCAGGCAGGGAGATATCTGATGCGTGCGTGCCATGCATAAGCAACTCGTATGCTCGGGGTGGTGCTCATATCATATAGCAGGTCATAATTACCATTCACAAACCCGAGAATCGGAGGTTGAATATGACAGACATTTCGGAAAGTTTTGAGCACAACCTGCATCATATCGAAGATCTTGAGCATCATCTGGGCAGCCACATCTGGCATAGGGTGGAGGCGGGGAAGCCAATGTCTGATGGTAGCCATCATGTAGGCTACAGTAGGCGTGCCGTTTGGGGGTGCAATGGCAGGGTAATTGAGCCATTCTTTGCAATTGGCGTTGTTCTTGACTTTGATGGCAAATGACTTCCATGTCCTTCTCCGTTGCACTGGTCCATAGCAATTGTTATACTTTAAATGCATGGGTGCGTGGTCCCATGTCCGTAGCATCTCGGGATAGGTTTCCAATAGCTTTTGCCTCCAGATGGGTTGGTGTATTTTCCCTTTGCGCGCGTCCTCTGGAATGTCCTCAGGTTCAAATTGTGTTACGAAAGTTGGGTACTTGTTGGTCTTACGTTTGATCTCGGCGTTGTAGTCTGCCAACAGTACAAAGTATGGCTTATATTGTAATTCTGAGCTGGTTATTAGTCTTCTAGGGGCCAGATGTCTGAAGTAGTCTGATTGAAGTATGGTTTCTTCAATGGTCTTCATGGCCAACATCTGGTAGGAGATACGTTCTTCATGAGTTTGCCCCATTTCTTCTACCTGTTTCATCCATGCCGATGGGGGTTCCTCATAAGTGTCCTGTCCCTCCTCATTGATTGTGCCTCCGGGAAAAGGTTGAGGCTCATAGTTCTCTTCAAATGCTTCCTCCACTGGAATAATAACTGCTTCTTCTTCCATGGGTTGCTCAGGTGGGGAAGGAGGTCGTTCATATTGTAACAACTTGATTTTCAACTCTGCAACCTGTTGCCTTAGCTCAAGTACTTCATTGGTTACTGATAATTCTGGCTCTGGTGAGGTTGCAGCGTTGGCCATCTCTTTAGGTCCTTGTTGGTGTGGTGCAGGCACTTGGGCTTTCTGTAGTTCTTTGACTTGGTCAGCAAGCTGATCATGAGCTTCTAAGAGAGTGGCGTAGGTTTCTAATATTTGTTGTATATTCTCTGAGGGGGTGGCTTGGAATTTAGCCGGGTCAATGGGTGCCCCTGGAGTGTTTTCCATGGCTGCTTCGAGGTTGTCTTGATTTTG
Organism: Ceratopteris richardii; assembly: GCA_020310875.1. Lineage (NCBI taxonomy): Eukaryota > Viridiplantae > Streptophyta > Polypodiopsida > Polypodiales > Pteridaceae > Ceratopteris > Ceratopteris richardii. Next base: position 201,248,224 of record CM035412.1, read on the forward strand.
CTGCTGTAGTCTTTTGTTTTCTTCTTGGGCAGCCGCTAAATGGCGTCGGAGTAGAGCCATGTTTCGTTGTAGTCTAGCGTTACGGGCTAGCTGATCTCTAAGTTGTTCTTCCGTTGCCCTACTCTTCTCTGTATGTGTGGACTCGAGCTCCACCTGATATTGTTGGAGGGTGGTCACCTCCTGCTGTAACTCCGTAGTAGACAACTCCAAGGCAGTGACACGTGCCTGGAGATGGGCTGACAAAGTACAGAGTTCTTTATTGTTTTCTTCTAGTAACCTGTATTCCTGTTTAAGTTGTGCAGCAGCTTCGAGCATGGTGTTGAGTGCAAGACTAAATGAAGTGGGTGCAGGGGTAAAGGTGGAAGATGCAAGGGGTCGGGAGATGGGAAAGGGAAAAGTGGATGTTGTGCCTACAGTGCTTGGAAATGGCGGCGTGAGTGAAATGATACGTGGTGATGTTGGACTAACAGTGGTGGTGGGTGATCCTGTGGATGGTGAGATGTCCATGGGATCGGACGTGAGAGTGTGTGATTCGTGCACTGTGAATACAGGAATGGTGGGTGGTGTGATAGTGGTGGCAGTGAATGTGGGGGAGTGGGGTTGGGAAAGGGACTTGTTATTATGTTTATCAACCTGTTGAAGAATGTTTACAAGTTGGGTCCAGAAGGAGGGTTGGGTGATTAGTGTGGTGCCCGAGGCAGTTACAAGGGACGGGGTAGGTAGAGTTTGGGAGGGAGGAAATGGAGGGGTGGAGGGTAAAGGAAGGGAAAAAGTCTGACTAGTGGCAGATGGTTGTCCAAAGGCAGGGAGGAAGGAAGGGTGACCTAGTTGGGGTTCAAAAATTTGGGTGACAGAGATGGATGAGGGCGAAGGAAGGAAAGTGGAAACGGGGTTGTGTACAATGGTCTCACTATAGGAGGATATTGGTTGTGTAGAAAGACACGTGGAGAGAGGTTCTGAGGGTGGGATAGGAGATGATGGGGGGGATGGTGCATGCATAATTTCCTCCGGTTCATCATTGGGCCTAGGGCTAATCATGTGAACATCTTCTGACGTGGACGTAGCTAGCGCGGTAGATACTTCCATCTGAATCATCTTTCCTTGCCGAGGCCGTGTATCAATTCTTCTTTGATCATAAGTAGGGTTCTCTCGATAGACCAAGGTTCTCATTGCTTCACTGATGCCACAGGTGTCCGCCAAAAGATTTAGCGATTCTACAAAATGGGGGTCGATATTCTCCGACTGCAGCATCTGGTTTACTAGGGCCCTATTTGCTTCTTCTGACATTTTATGGCGTCGTTGCACCTGCTTGATTGTTCGGTATAGTCGTTTGAGCTGTGCCGTATATGCAGGGGCTTCGTCTTCACTCTCTTCTGGGTCATCTCTTGGTGCCTTCTCCTGAGCTCGTGTGCTTAGTCTCTGAGGAAGTTGTGCCACTCCTTTCTCCTGTACACTGCTTGTCTCGCCTCGTGCATGTTCTCTTTGGGCTGATGTCCCCGGATCGACATTGTCAGGGCAACCTTCACTGTCTGATAGATGGGCCGTCTGCAGGAATGTTTCAAAATCAAAGTTTGGGTCCTCGGTGAAGGTGGCCATAGCTGCAAATTCTGCATCGGTAGGTAGTGGAGGGGCAGAAGGAGTGGGCTGTACCACCTCTCTTGGTTGAGACTCTTGGAGATGGATTGTGAAAGGTGCCACTTGGGCTTCCTCTCTAGTGGAGGCTTCGGCGGTGGCTTCTGGAGGGATCAGGACCTGTGAAAGGGATCCACGCATTCTTTTTGCAGGCTGACTCCCTGACTTCCGCCCTTTGAACAGCTCCAGGTGTGCATACTTTAGGGCTCGGGCAACTGGCATGTCATATGCAAGACATCTGTAGATGATTCTTGTCAGCGCACAACAACCATGTAAAGTGGGCTTCCTCACTCCCCGCTTGCCTGCCTCATACACTTGATCTAAGATCCATACCGGCATCTTAATGGGCAAGCTTCCGGTCTCTGCTAAATGTAGCCCGTACCATATCTTCTTGTGAGGCTGCGTGAAACGGTCCTGAGCGGGAAATGCGAAGTGCTGGAGGCACATCCGCAGGGGTATGGCGATGTTGGGGGTGAGGGCGCACATTTCTTTTAGTTTCTTGATTCTATTGCTTTTCATCGATTCTGGTATCAAGGGGTCGCGGTCAGAAGGTACATGCGTGCCATACATCTGAAGGGCTTCCCTGATTAACGTTACATTTAATTCAAACTTCCTCATCTCCTCCAGATTGGATAAGGAGGGCACCCAGAATGTGCCGGAATGATCTTTATCCCCGGTAGGTTTTAGCGTAGCAATCAAGTAGTAGCACCTGAGGAAGTCGGGTTTAGGTAGAGCTGCACTGAAGTAAGCTTGTAGTCCTGCCTTTTGCCAGATATCCTGAAGTGGAGCTGCATTCTGTAAGGTCTCAAATTCTCTTGAAAAGAATTGGAAGGTCCACCAAACCCCTCCACACTCCATCTTGGACTCCCAGATGTGATCTGCGTCTCCCAAATCCCCTGGCATTTCATTGAACCAATGGGAGTGCCCTTTTACTCTTTCGGTTAGTCCACGGGGGGGATCTGGAATGGGAATCCTTCGCACATTCAAGAATTCTTCAGGCCGAGCTGTTGGTGGAGCTTCCACTGGCATGGCATCCCAATTGATAGGAGCACCAGATCCTGCCTGAGAGCTTGTGCCTGCCGCTGTTGCCATGAGAGTAGGTTGCTTATCTGCTGGAAGACGAAAGGCACATTAGTGTTGTATAGGAAACAAGATGTAGTGGTGTTCCCTTCACAATACTAACATGACAATCTCGGAGGTCAGTGGTTAGTGGTGAAGTGTTTGTGATAGTGTGAGTGGTGATTAGCGGTCAGTGTCATCCTAGATGCATGTTTTGGGTATGCAATGGGCTCGGAATGCTCCTGTTGTTAGTGTGGGTGGATTTACATAATTGGGTCAGGGGGTTTAGTACACAGTTTAATTCTCCATGCTTGGATAGAGGGGTCGTAGCTCTTAGAGCTAAAGATGGGTAAAGGTTTCTGGATGGGTGTGTGATGTATTTGAGACCTTTTGGGTACCCAAATCTGCGTGGGTGTGGGTCTATGGGTAAGGTATTTCTTGGCGATCCAAATTTGTCGAATGCTCGGACTTGTAGAAGAAGGTCGAGGGGATGGTGGATACTGATTCTGTTTCTGCCCTGCCTTTTGCTTGTCGATCTCGGCTTTGTTGGAGTTCTTCGGTGTTTTTTGTCCTTTTGGCACCCATATTTGTCTGGTGCCGCTTCCCTTGGTTGGCCTAAACTGCTTTCCTTGCTGCATCTTATGATACTGCCGTCGGTCTGGGTTCCTTCTTCGTGGTTGACTCTGCTGTGGTTGAGGTTGAGAGGTCGGGTGGACGCTCTGCTTTGGAAAAGAAGGGAGTTCCAACACTTGCGTGACCTGCCCACTAGGAAATGATTCGTTCTTTAACTTTAATCTAGGCCTGTCCGCAACAAGTTTGGAAGGATGAGCACCGCAGGGTGTCGTGCTCATTTGGCTGCTGATGCAACCCACCTGACCGCTGATTGTGTCCATCTGCCCGCTGATTGTGTCCATCTGCCCTCGCGGATGGGTAGCTGCCCCTTCTAGTTTGCAGGAAGTCCCAGGGAAGGTCTCCTGTCGTCTTTCTGATTGACAATTGTCTATAGCCAAGCCCAAGCGGGTTGGTGTAGACGTAGCGTGATTGAGCTGATCAAAGATCTTCCGGTCTTCCGTCGCATGTGTTTCATAGGGTCTAGGGTCACAACCGTCAGGCAGAATGCCGTTAGGGAAGTCAATCGGTATCACTCGCTTCTGCTCTAAGGTTCCAATCTGTAAGGAGCCTTGTCTAAGATTTAGGTCCACTGAGTGATCGTATAGCCAATCTTGGCCAAGGATTAGGGGTTCTATCAGGTCGTCATCATGGCACACTAGTAGCTTCGCCGTCATGGTCATATTCTTAATGAGGATAGGAAGGTCCACCTCACCCATGCAAGGGGTTTCCATGCCTCCTAGCCCTATGAGGTATGCCTCAATTGGCTTCTATTCCTGAATCCTTATAGTGGGACCATCTAATCGCACTAGTCGCAGCACCTGAGTCAATTAAAGCCCTGAGTTCTTGGCAAGGGTTGCCGTGTTCTAGCCTAACTGTAATGAATGGTCTCCTGTCCACTATGCTAGGATGAGTGGTTGACTTTACTTGACACATGGCCATGGAATATCTGGGTGAAGTTTCCTGATGGTTATAATGTTCTCTCCCTAGTCCTTGTCTTCTTAGCTTCATGCGCTTAATGCGCTCTATGGCCTCTGCCTGTGCTTCTTCTCGAATTCGTTTTTCCTCCTCTTTACGTTGTTTAGCAGTATTGAGTCGACTTAGCATTTCCTCCGTGAGGGGTTCCTGATACAGCTTGACTCTGCACCCGCTAATATAGTTTGGGAGGACATCCCCCTCTAAAGTGGCTAGTTGTACTGCTCCACTCGTGGAGATCCTATTAATGATCATAGGTCCGTAGCCTCTCTTTTCTAGCTTTCTTGCGTGTTGTTTCAATGTGTAAATTAAAACTAGATCTCCTGCTTTCAAACCCTTATCCTTTACATGGGCATCAAAGTATGCCTTTTGCCGTTTCTTTGCAGCATAGATGCCTGCTGCTGCTCGTAGCCTCGTCTCACCTAAACGTTCTAGATCAAAGATCCTAGAGGACAACTCGTGTCCATTCCACTCATGCTCTTGTGCTACTCTTAAAGCTGGAATTAGGAAATCTAATGGTAGCACCGCATTTTGTCCGAAGACCATCTGAAATGGGGTGGCATTGAGTACCGTTTTGTAAGCAACTCGGTATGCCCAAACAGCATGATGAAGTTGTTTGTCCCAATCCAAGCGTTTATTATTTACAAGTTTCATCAATACGTTACATAGGATCTTATTCGTGCTCTCGGCTTGTCCATTAGCTTGTGGGTGATAGGGTGCAGACTTCTTATGTATCACCATGAATTCTTGAAGTAGATTTTCAATGACCTCATTCAAGAAGTGCGTACCTCTATCACTAACCAACTCTATTGGTAACCCATATCTAGTGAACACATTTTCGAATAAGAACTTAGCCGTCGTTTGAGCATCATTCTTCGTCGTGGCTTTTACTTCCACCCACTTTGTAAGGTAATCTGTGGCTACAATAATGTATTCTGCATGGGAGTTTCTAGCTGGGGGGTTGATGGGACCTACAAAGTCTATACCCCACTTTGAAAATGCACGTCCTCCCATCATTGGCCTTAAGGGCATTTCATCTTTTCTTATCGGATATTGGGCACGTTGGCATGTGTCGCAACTCTTCACATAAGTATGTGCATCCATATGAAGAGTGGGCCACCAAAGTCCTGAGAATAGAATGGTCTTAATTACTCTGTCAAGCCCAAAGTGTCCACCTGCAGCACCGCTGTGTGCAGTTTCTAAGACTTTCAAATAGTCTGATTCATGAACGCACAGTCTTAGGTAACCATCTTTGCCTCTTCGATATAGGTTGTCTCCTACTAAGGCATAGTCTTGAGCCTCTTGCTCCATGCTCCGTTTTCTTGCAAGACTAGCCTGATTGGGTAATGTTCCCGATCTCATGAACTCGACCAATGGAGCACTCCAGTCTGGGATTAATGACACGTGATAAAGAGTGGCATGCTCCACTGAGGGTCTCTCCTGGCACCCTGGACAACTCTGGATCCACTCTTGTATTTCTTTGTCCATGCTAGGCCAATACACTCCTAAGCGTTTTAGATTCTGCAATGTTCGTTGTTTAGAGTAGTGATTCCCTAGCAGTCCCTCATGGGCTTGTTGCAACCAACTAGCGTGTTCATCATCCTCGACACAACAAGCTAATACGCCCTCGGTATCTTGCTTGTACATACTTCCGGCCAATATTTGATACTTTAGCGATTTTACAATTTCCTCTTTGCTTATTTTAACATTTTTATTTGCAGGCCCGAAGGTTAGGACTGGTACCAACTTATTTGCCCATTTAGGAACAACTTCTAAATTGAACAGATAAGCATCGGGCAATTCATCAGACACTCCTTGCGGTGGCTCTCCTGAAGTGATGCGAGAAAGATGGTCTGCCCTAAGATGGGTTCTACCTTTCCTGACAACAACTTCAAAGTCGTATTCCATTAGTAAGAGGAACCATCTTACTAAGTGGCCTGTATTGCAAGGTTTATTGACCAAATATAGTAAAGCTTGATGGTCAGTGAAAAACTTGAACTTATTGGCCAATAGATAGTGTCTAAACTTCTTCACAGCATATACCATACCTAGGCCTTCTCTTTCCGTTGTGGTATAATTCCGTTCAGCTGCATTTAATTGCCTACTAGCATATGCTATCGGCAAATCCAGGTTTCCCTCACCTGTGGGTTATGCTAGTACACATCCTATTGCATGATTGGAGGCATCTACATGGACATGGAAGGGTTTGCTCCAATCCGGAGTAGTCAATATTGGTGCTGTGCACAAACGTCTCTTCAGCTCGTTGAAGGAAGTCTCGCATTCCTCACTCCACTCGAAATTTGTTAACAACCCATAGAGAGGTTTAGCTATGATGGCATACATGTGGATAAACCTACGGTAATATCCACAATGGCCCATAAAGGCTTGTACCTCTTTAACATTCCTTGGTCTGGGCAACTCTGCTATTGCTCTTACTTTGTCTTCATCTGTTGAAATTCCATTCTTAGAAACAATGTGACCTAAGATCTTACCTTGTCGTACCATGAACACACACTTCTCTGGATTCAGGCACACTCGATAATCTCTACACTTGTTGAAGATTTGCCTGAGCTCAGGGATGTGGTATCTTCTTTCTTGGGAATGAGCGCATAAATCATCCACATATACTTCTAAGCTCTTTCGCAAGAACTCTTTGAAGACATGACACATGAGTCTTTGGAATGTTGCAGGTGCATTGGTGAGCCCAAATGGCATCACACGAAATGCAAAGATTCCCCATTCTGTGGCAAAGGCCGTTTTGTGTTGATCTTCGGGGGCAATGGCTACTTGGTTGTAACCTGAAAATCCATCAAGGAAGCTGTAAACTTCCTTGCCTGCAACACGCTCCAATAGATGTTCGGTGATTGGAAGAGGATAACTATCTCGGATCGTAGCGGCATTGACTTTTTTAAGGTTAATGCACACTCGCAATTTCCCATTCTTCTTGGGCACCACTACAATGGGAGACACCCATTCAGTGTGCTCAATCTCATAGATGAATCCGGCTTCAATCAGCCTGTCAATTTCCTCTTTTATTTTGGCTGCATAATTGTCATTATATGTGTAGGGCTTTTGTTTGGTGGGCTTGGCCTCAGCGGTCATTGGAATCGTATGAGAGCAAATCTCTGGATCTACTCCTTTCAAGTCTCTATAGTGCCATGCGAACACATCCCTATATTCCCTTAATAGCGCTACAAGCTCTGCTTCTTCTTCTGCACTTAGGTCGTCTCCTATGTACGTACATCGCTCTTCGTGCCCTTCAATGGTCACTACAATTTTTTTGGTCTTTTCTTTATTGTCATATGCTTCTCCTATAATGGCCTCTCTCTTAGGCATTCGTACCAAAATTTTCCGGTCTTCCACTTCATATTTCTTGAAATTTTCTGGTACTTCAAACAATGATTCTTCCTCTTCTTGTCTCACTGCTTTCCTTTTCTTTTTCTTTTGACCTCCTTCACTTCCTTTCTTTGAACTTATCGTTTTAATACTCGCAAGGGGTTCTTCTTCCTTTTGGGTTAACACCCCTAGGTCTTCTAAGTAGTGTTCCTCTGAGTCAAAGTATGTATCCATCACAATGGATTCTAGATCATCGTCATTCTCTTCTTCTTCTATGAACTCACTAGGATCACACTCTTCCAACAAGGGCTGACACATGAACACTGAAATATCATAACCCTCCTCATCACAATGGGGTGTCCATTGTTCCTCATTGACTGCAATGTCCATTGTAGCTAAGATTTCTGCCCAACCATGAGGCTCAAATTCCTCATCTGGAAATATCATTGGTGTATAGGCTGGGTCTTTTATTGGTCTATCTCCTGGGGGAGTTCCTTCTTCTCTCGCTTTTAGGCGCTTTTCCTCTTCCTCAGCGACCTTGCACATCCACAAGTGAGTTTCTTCGTGCAGCCAGGATGGTTCAAGTGAACTTCCTGAATGCACGGAGATAGAATCTTCTTTCGCTTTGTGGATAGGATTCCACTGTAGGGGTGGTACATCTCTGAAGGTGTAATCCTTCAGATTGACCTTGGTGGTGACCCCTAAGTGCTGTAAGTACAAGGAGTTGGTTCCCCAATCCTGTACTATTTGCAATTGTCGTAGGAAAGGTCTTCCTAGGATCATCTCATAAACATTATTCTTCTCAAAGTCACATATAGCAAATGTATGTTCAAACTCTACACCACAAGTGGTTAGAGTTATCCCTTCAAGCACTCCAAGAGGTCTTTCAAAATGACCATCTGCTATTTGAAGTTTCATTCTCGTTGGTCTTAAGGTGGGTTTGCCCCATCGCTTCCACAAGGAGGTGGTCGCGATAGCAACACCAGCACCCGAATCCACAATTGCTTTGGTTGTGTAACCTTGATAGGTGATCGGAAGATAAGTGTTACCTTCTTCACCTTCGCTCATGTCCCCTATCTTGTCGAGAGGTATCTCTGGAACTTTTTGCTTAGAGCCTACTTTTGGTATATTGGATTCAAGTTCTGGAACCTGATCCATCACATGATTCCAGAGCTCCGGTTTTGCCTTGAGGAGCTCCTCTACAGTGAGATGACATTGAACCTTAGTGTTCTTCACAACATCAGTGTTTCTTGGAATCACTGAGTCTTCATTTCTTACCAATATTGTGGGGGCTCTGATCTGGAGAGATTCAGATTCCCATGGGCCTGTGAAATGAGGCAACTCTTGTAAAGAATTAGATTCAAAATCTAATCTCTCATCCTCTTGTCGCTCTGTTTGATCTCCATAGATAGACGGAATGTCTTGGGGAAATTGATCACGAAGATCATCAATCTCAGGGATAGGAGGGGAATCACCCTTCTCCTTGGCCCATTTCTCTTCTTGTATTTCCCGCAAGAACTCTTGAGAGTACAGTTGACTTGAAGGAGGTATTCCAGCATCCGTGGAATTAGGAACATAAGCTCCCCTTGGTGGTGAGCTTCCTCTTTCAACGACTGGTTGAGCCTGTGGAGGTAAAGAAACTTGTGATTTGTTTACCAACTGCTCTAATCTTTCTAGTAAGCCTTGGAAATGCAAATCCGGCTTGACAGAGTTTGTCTGATTGAACTTTTGACTAGTCTCAAGTATAGCTTGAGCTTGTTCTACCATTTTCATGCACATTTTCATCCGTTCAATCTCTAAATCTGCTCTAGGGTAACTCTTGTCTAGGTTTGCAACTGTTGGCCCTTCTTGAAGTCGAGCCTGGTAGGCCTTGAACATCATGTCCAAGCCTTCAGGAGTGGGGTCAGCTAATACTGATCCTACTCGGGGTGGTGGGTGGGTTACGTGGGGTGTATTAGAGGGTGGAGAAATGGAGGGTGATAGGGATGGTAGTGGTGGAAGTGTGTGGGAGTGCGGTTGAGATGTGATCTCTGTGATTTTTGCCTTGGTTTCTCTCAAGCTTTCTTCAAGTTCGTTTATCTTTTTTGCCCATTGCCTCTTCATTCTTTCACGACTATCCTTCCAGGCTCTAGTCCTCTTTTTGGTTATGCTCTCTGTTTCACTCACCTCGGGGCTCTTTTCGGGACCAACACCTTGGTGTTGTTGAAGTGCCTGGGCTCTTGTGATCACCTGCACAGGTGCAGTGGAAGTCACACTCCCTGTGGAGTCTACAACTAACCCAACAACATTGATAGGAGTGATTTTAGGCATGTTATTAGGGTTCTTTGGGCAATCTCGTAGGAGATGTTCTTTCCCGCAGTCTTGACAGAAACCCTGAATGGTTACTGGTTGAGGTTGTGTAGGGACAGGCAGTGGACAATCACGTATAAGGTGATCTCCCTGACATCTGAAGCATGGTCCTCTAGGAAATGGGGGTCGTACCTGTCTAGGTTGAGGTCTAGAGTTGGGGTTTGTGTACATGACATTAGCATACTCAGGTTCCCCACTATTTTCACTTGGGTCCTCATAATAGTATGACTCGTTATGCTCGGGTGACTGCATGTAGTAAGCCTGTGGGCTATCCATATGTGTGGAGTCAAAACTATGGTCACTTGGATCACTGTCTGATAGCAATGGGGTGACTGGGACTATGGCTCTATTCGGATTTTCTTCAGCAGATGCATATTTCACTGGGATCACATTGGTTGGAGCAGGGGGTTGCTGCACTAGGACTGGTTGAGGTCTCTGCTGCCCTTGATAAGGTGGCTGATAAGTTTGTTGTGGTCTGTTGTATTGTTGTGGTGGGTACTGATTCTGGTATCTACCATGTTGTGGATATGGCTGAGGATAATTTTGCCTAACAGTTTGTTTGTTATATGGGCAGTCTTGTGCAGTGTGGTTGGTGTACCTGCGCTCTATGGTGCAGTACTGGCTACTAGGATTCGCCTGGGGTTGGGCCATGATGGGACATACACTTGCCATATGTTCACCGCCACAATTGTAACACCGCTTAACTGGGGCAAATCTCGGAATTTGCTTGCTAGAGACACCTAGTTTTTGGGCTACCTTCTCTGCAAGTTCCTCAATGGATGTGGATTGACCAGATGTCATGTTACTAGAGCTATCAGAATCCTTATAGATTTTTGATAGTTCTAATTCCTCACCTAGATTGTCCTCAATGTCTATGCACATACGCACGCACTCTTCTATCGTTCTGGGATCCTTCAGGTACACATATGACCTGAGCTTAGTGCTCAACAATCCATCTAGGAACAAGGCCACTTGTTTGGCTGGTGTGGGTAACTCCGGCATCGGGCATCTCTCCAGGTATTGTCTAAATCTTCTTCCAGCTAGTCTGACCGTCTCTTGAGGTGTTTGTTTGAAGCTGTGAATTAGTGAGGAGGTGTTATGCCTGATTCCACTCTTAGAAAACTCAACAATAAATGCCTCTAAGAGCTGGTCTATGTTTCTGAAATGCCTCTCATTTAGTGGTTGAAACCACGTAAGGGCAGTGTTCCTAAGAGTTAGACCGAAAGCATTATATTGTGTGAATAGGTCCTCTACCTGTTCAGCTTTCAATACTTGTCGAAATTCTGCCACATGGTCATAAGGGTCTCCCGTGCCATCGAAATAATTCTTCATGGACTTCACCAGTTGAGTTGGTCGCAGGGTCCTAGTGTGTTCTCTCGGCCTTGGCAAAGGAAAATCATCAATATCCCTTTGATTCCAAGGGGTTCTATGTCTCTCAGGTTCCACTCTATTCCTTTCTGTTCCCGTCCTTTCTCTTCCCAGGGAGTTGGCAAAACTTACCTCAGGCTTGTCTCTACTTCTATCTCTTTGGGCTCCATGAGCTTGGGAGGTCCCAGCTCCTTGGTGACCAAAGGACACATTAGACCTTGGTTGGGGAAAAACAAATTCACCCTTCCATGTGTAAGCATGCCTGCCATGCTCAGTGACCACGAAGATTCTCTCTGATGCATTGTCTAGGTAGGTTACTTGGCCTGGGCTATCAGGGTCTTTAAACTCATAGATTGTGAGGGCACTCACTTCCTGGGGTTGAGCAGATTTGTATCTCCAAAAAGCCTCATCGGTTTCTCGGTTTAAAAGCAGGTCTATGCTTTTATTGTCGTGTGGAACCCACTCTGGAGTCATGATTCTAGTCAAGACAGATTTACCACGGGGAGTTCTTGGCTCTCTCTCTAAGTTCCCTTGCTCTATATCACCCATGTCGGTCTCCGCAATCACATTTCCAAACTCATCAGTTCTATCAGGAAGAGTGGTGACTACATATATAGTTCCCTCTTTATCTAGGTATGCTCCATTCTCAAACTTGACTACATGGGTGGTCTAATCCATGGGTTCTTAATCTGGACCACCGATCTCCTCAGTCCGTCTTCGTAGATGCGAGCACCTAGACGATTCGTCCTGATGTATTCCAGCTGAGTCTTGTATGGTCCTTTTGGCTTTTCTAGATAAGCCAACCCTGAACTACCTACTGGTCTCTCCATGTGATAGGACATCTCAGAATCACTTGTTTCTGATCTGGGAGTGTATGGGTAATCACTCAACTGTTGGGCCCAAGACCTGGCAGTGTGATTGACACTAGCTTCAGAAGATCTGAGGCTTTGTCTGTCTCGGCCTAAGTGTCTGCCTGATCTAAGGTTCATATGCCTGATTTATCTACCCCCTTGGACTCAAGCACACTCTCGTTGCAAGTTAATTTGCACCAATCACTTTGTTCTTTTGAGTTGAATATTATGTTTATGGTCTTGTCTGAAATCGCGTCGTCAGGAGTACTTAAGTGAATTTCCGCACTTGATAAGTGATCGATTCCCGTTTACCTTTTGTCCCTTAGGGTTTTCGCACTTAAGACCTATTTACTTCTTGCACTTGGTTGATTAATACTCTTGGACTTGATTCGTGCCTAACGTTGCCCTAATTAATTACCACACCTAAGTCGTACTTAGCCTAGGCTAGGAATTGACAAAGGAGGGTTGAGAGATCTTCCAACCTCAATTAGCTGGTTGACCAGACTGCTACACAAGCCCAGGAAGCCTTCTCCCAAGCTTGGTACTCACCCTTGCTAGTTTGCTTTGGATTGCCTTGAGTGCACACAAAGTTCCTGCAAAAGCTCACCTGTTAGTATAGCTCTATTACCACAAGTAATTGGAAAACACACATCAATATTTTTAGTCCCCCTGGAGTAACTCACTATATCCCCTGAATCTGAGAACCACTTAGTTCCGCCTAAAGGTCAACTTAAAAATGCATGTTCTAAAACTCCGCGTATGATTCTTACAAAAACCAGTCGAGGTCCACGTAGGATTCTCAACGAGCTTTCCAACGAGACCAAAATCTCATCAATCGGAGTTCGTATGGTCAAGTTATGACCATTCAGGCACTAAAGGGTCAAAACAGGCACTCAGGGTTCAGGAGATCCCTCTCTGGTTTCTAGGCCTTTTGCCCACTTCCAAGGTTCTAAAGTTATACCAAGGTGCCTAAAATTAAGCTCAACTACCCTTCCAATCACTCAAGAAATTAACCCTAAATTTTCATGCGTTAAAGGCCGTGTATCGCGATAGGTCGGGTCGAGGTGTCGCGATAGGTCGAAGTGTCGCGATAGCTCGTGAAGTGTCGCGATAGGTCGAGGTGTCGCGATAGGTCGAAGTGTCGCGATAGGTCGGGTCGAAGTGTTGCGATAGGTCGTGAGGTGTCGCGATAGGTCGTGAGGTGTCGCGATAGGTCGTGAGGTGTCGCGATAGGTCCTGAGGTGTCACGATAGGTCGTGAAGTGTCGCGATAGGTCGGGGTGTCGCGATAGCTGGTGAGGTGTCGCGATAGGTCGTGGTGTCGCGATAGGTCGTGAAGTGTCGCGATAGGTCGGGGTGTCACGATAGGTGGGAAGTGTCGCGATAGGTCGGGGTGTCGCGATAGCTCGTGAAGTGTCGCGATAGGTCGAGGTGTCGCGATAGGTCGTGAGGTGTCGCGATAGGTCGTGAGGTGTCGCGATAGGTCGTGAGGTGTCGCGATAGGTCGTGAGGTGTCGCGATAGGTCGTGAGGTGTCGCGATAGGTCGTGAGGTGTCGCGATAGGTCGTGAGGTGTCGCGATAGGTCGTGAGGTGTCACGATAGGTCGTGAGGTGTCGCGATAGCTCGGGATATGGTGAATTTTTTTGTTCTAGGCCTGCGCAGTGTCGTGGTGCACTCAGAATCGTGATTGGGTGAAATTTTCGGAGTGTCGCGATAGCTCGAGCTCAACGCCTCGGGGACTGTGCAGACAAATTCTGTACCTGCTGAGCTTGCTGGAGATGATGATGGAGCTGCCACCTGCAAGAAACATGCAAAAAACACACAAAGACAAGCACACACACTCGCTCTCTCTCAAACTCGCACACAACAAATGAGGGAATGATAAGGAAGAGGGAATATGTAGTGGAGAAGGAGGTGGAGGTGGAGATGGAGAAGGAGGTGAAGATGAATATGGAGATGGAGAAAAATCAGAAATTTACCTACTACTTACCATTCCAACGCGTCCTCTCTACGTCTTACCATCACACGCTCGTCCTCAAAGCTCGATCCCCGGCAACGGCGCCAAAATTTGGTGTAGCTCAGCGATGAGTAACACCTCCTTTAATGTCAATCCGGGGAGACGTGAGGATGGTATGAAGACCACGAGCAAGTGGAAGCACAAGTGCGTGAGTGAGAAGCACACAAGCATGCACACACATACACGCACACGCACACACACGGCAAGAACAAAGAGAGTAAGACAATGGAATCACTTCTATTGCAACAAAGTTCTCATACAAGCTCAAACTACAAGAAGCTCGCCCAAAAATGAGCTCTCTAGCTCTATTTATAGTTTTTTACTAGCTTTGGCCCTGTCCAGACCTAGTGTCCGGCCTAGTTAAAAATTAGGTTCCAGGGCTTATTTGAGGGTCCAAACGAGATCTAAAAATTATGAAAATTGGCAGGCAACTACTTCTAAGGCTCCCCAAGCTCGAGGACTCCTCGGCTTGTACAAAATGGAGCTACAAAAAGGTGAAATGATATTTACAAGGGTTTGTAGTGATGAGAATCACTTTAAAATGATGTGAGGGTTTTGAAAAAATGAAGGGTTGCCTCAGTGCTAGATCTGCATGTGTGTCCGTACTTGCTTCTTCCCGTATACTGTCAACAATACGTAAGGATGACCAACCCTCTACTCAAGAGACACTGCCTCATTGAAATGCAAAATCAAATACTCAATCAAAGTCTACAAGGAACGAGTATCGTAGGCATCAATCAAGCCGGACGATTTCTATTTGGTTCCCAAAGCAGTCAGTGAAGTCTGACCCCGATGCTAGAAAAATGTGGGTGCCCAAGAACTGCTTACAAGCTCAAATAGCTTCACATGAGCTCACAAGCTTGAATTGACACTCAAAGCACTCACGGCAAAAATCTCAGGGCAAACATACCACCAGGTGCACTATTGCTAATAGCTATGCAAAACATATCCCATGATGATGGCAAGGTGCATAACAACAAGATTTCTTTCATTTCATCATCCATCTTCATTTTTGAGCCTATTAACTGAGAGAATATAGCATCAAACTCATTTATTTGAGCATTAACACTATTTGTGTCCTTCATGCGGAGTTCATATAACTTTCTCATCAGATACACTTTATTTGATGCCGTTTCTTTTTCATATGTGCTGCATAACTTCTTCCAAAGCTCCTTTGCACTTTCATAATCCAATATTGTAAACTAAACATTATTTACCACATGCAATCAAATGGTAGACCTAGCCATTTAATCCAATTCATCCCAATCATCTTCATCCATCTTAGCAAGCTTCTTTGAGATTCCATTTACTCGCTTCCATTGCCTTCCTTGAATTAGCACATCTTTAATCTGATTCTTCCATAGAGAAAATTTTGTGCCACCAAATTTTCAGATCTCAAAATGGTCTCTTCCCTACAAGTTGTAGCTCCTCTTAGGAACATTGGCACTAGACCCTGATCCACTATACATGCTTGAGATATCTTACACCATGATGATAGAGAACTAACTAGAATGATAATGGAGCTAGAATGTCCAAACACCATTAAGGCTCAAAAAAGGATGACTGAGTGTCAAATTCTGGGAAAAAAATCAACAAAGTCTCCCCAAAAAATGGATTAATAAATCGCAATGATTGAACAAAAAGATTATGTGAGAATGTATGTGCTCACATTAATAGGTGTGTCAAGGAGTAAAATCAATCATTGTATAGTTCAAAAAATGAAATCTGAGAAAAATTTGCCAAAGTCTTCTCTACAAAATGAGCAATGACCAATGTCAAAAAAACTCACTAAATTGCAAGTACTGACATGTGAACTTGCATGGTGAATCACTGACTCCCTGCATATAACCACTTAACCGAAAGAAGGCAACTACGCTTACCAAGCACCTATGAACAACTATCATACATCTCCTATGGTGAGCTTAGGTAACTCTTCCACTTGCATTATCAAAGAGATCCCGACATCTAGGTGTCTCCTAGTTAAGAGAACCTCACCATGACCCTCTATATCAACTTCAAAGGCTTTATGCAAATATGTAACTGCTATATCAATGGCCACATGGATGTACATAAGTGGTATCCACAAAAGCATACATGGTTTGTATGCGCTCAATATATGTAGTAAAATGGCACTAAACTGTTGAATTCATAACCCAAATAGTAGCCAACAACACCTGTATCTGTTTGGCAACTCTGTTCTTTAGGTTCAAAAAACATGCATAAATTTGTGGTGGTTGCTCCCACCACAAGTGAAAACATTTCAAGAAACCTACAGATTTTCTACTATGCCTAAAAAATAGCCCTGAAGATGAATATTCATTGTCGGACATATTAGTATATGATCAATGTCTACCCCTCATGATTGTATGCACATTTTGTAAGGCCCCCATTATGAGGAGAAGCCAAGTGTGCATTACCCAATTGATGGGAATCCCAACTTGCATGTTGGATGAAGGTCATATTGGACCATGTAAGGTATTGTAAGGAAAGGGAGTTACCCAATATTCCCTGTCGGAGTTAGAAATCATTTATATTTGTTAGGTCGCTTCAATCGGCCTAAGCCGTGTATGGCAATTACGTGGGCGGTGGCCGCCCACGCTCCGCCCATGTATAGCCGTCCACGGAAGGCCACCCATGATCCTATATATACATGATTTCTGCACTACCTGAGACATCCAATTGAGCCAGCATACCTCTACCTTGTATCTCCAGTTGTCTAGATCACCATTTAAGCTCTACTTTGACAGTGCACGGGTGGACAACGCCATCATCTTTGTACTTGTTGTTAGTAGAAAATTGTTGAGATTCTCCTATATATGTTATCTTCTCTACTACTCCTCCTGTGTTATATTGCGTAAATATTGTCTTACAAGACAAGTATAAAAGAGCACTCTTCATGATGTCCTCGAACCCATCTTATGAGAACTATGCGCTAAAGTACTCCAAAATGACTCCGAAAATCACCCCAAAAATGCTTCAGAGCAAGCTTTGAAAGCAAAGAAAGAAGTTTTGAGAGCACAGAAAATGTTCAAGGTAATGTGAACCTTAGTCTTTCCCCTTTCTCAAACACCACAAGAGTGTAGCTTGGTGGCAAGAGATTTTTGGTTAACCAAGCTCTTGGGGGAACAAATTGGGATGGGTCACCTCATGAGAAGTATTGGGAGCCTTTGTCTTCCTTGATAGTTAAGGTCGTCCCTCACATGCAGCCAATGGTGCCAATGGTGATGACTTAGATGACAAGGTATGCCAAGGTCTATCCTTGTTTTTTGCCTTAGTCACTACTGTTGAAGCTCAAGATCAAGGACAAAGCGTGGAAGTGCATCAAGGAAGTGGACACACAAGAAGAAGGTGCAAGTAGGGAGCCCCAAGAAGCACTTGTCAAATTTTCAGAAGAAATCCCTACAAAAATAGTGATTTTTATCACTAAAAACCATTGTAAATACCATTTTCCATTTTTCTAACTCCATTTTGTTCAAGCCGAGGAGTCCTCGAGCTTGAGGAGTATTAGAACTACCATCCTACCAATTTTCATAATTTTTAGACTTCGTTTGAGCCCCCAAATAAGCCTTGGAACCTATTTTTTAACTAGGCCAGACACTAGGTCTGGACAGTGCCAAAACCACTCAAAAACTATAAAAAGGGCTTGAGAGCTCATTTTTGAGGTTAGCTTGTTGTAGTTTTCAGCTTTGTAAGAGAGCTCTTGTGTAATCGAAGATCTTCCATTGTTTCGCTCTTTGCTCTTACTTTGTGCGCGTGTGTGTGTATGTGTGTGCATGCTTGTGTGCTTCCACTCACGCACTTGTGCCATCACTTGCTCACGGTCTTCATACCGGTCCTCATGTCTCCACGGATTGACATTTATGAGGTGTATCTCCTCACGTTGGTACTCACCATTGTGCTAGAGTGACACCAAATTTGGCGCCGTTGCCGGGGAGAGAGCTTGGAGGACGAGCGTGTGATGGTAAGACGTAGAGTAGCGACGTTGGAAGGTAAAAAAATCACCATTTTTCAGTTCAGTTTCTGAGTTTTTCTCCTTCTTCATCTTCATCATCATCACCATCTTCTTCCCTCTTCAAATTCTCTGATTTTTTCCATTTTCGTCAGCACATTCACTCATTTTTTGCTCGTGGTTGTGAGAAACAAGCTTAGGGAGAGTTGAGAACCAAAAAACGCTGAAGAAAAACACTTGAAACAACTCTCAAAAACACCAAAATCTAGGTGACAGTATCGCGGCGTGAGAGGAACAGCGTCTGGTATCGCGCGGGTGGTATCGCCGGTTTGGAGATATATTTTGCATCTATAGGCTGATAGGATATGACAAGGAGGACACAAGGTACACATATCTGCAAAAATTTTTGAATTTGGGCTTAAAAATCTCCAAGTATCGTGTCCGGTTGAGTTTTGGTATCGCGATACCAGAACTCCCGTGTATCGCGATACTTGTCGAGGTATCGTATCGTGCATGCCCACTTGAGGTATCACGATACCATTCTGATATCGTATCATCAAGTGCAGGTATCGCGATCGTCTTCGCCCCAGTGGTATCGTATCGTGCCATTCTTG
The DNA here is from genome assembly GCA_020310875.1 of Ceratopteris richardii. Lineage (NCBI taxonomy): Eukaryota > Viridiplantae > Streptophyta > Polypodiopsida > Polypodiales > Pteridaceae > Ceratopteris > Ceratopteris richardii. The sequence goes on from CM035412.1 coordinate 201,266,983, forward strand.
GTATCGTATCGTTGATCGTGCAGTATCGTATCGTCGGCCAAGTTGGTATCGTATCGCCTCTAATTTCAATATCGTATCGTTGACTGAGTGGTATCGTATCGTGAGGTGGATTGGTATCGTATCGTGGGCCAACCAAGTATCGTATCGTGGGGTATCCTAATATCGTATCGCGTAAAATTTTTGGTATCGTATCGTTCGTCACCTTGGTATCGTATCGCCCACCTAGTGGTATCGTATCGTGAGGTTGGTATCGTATCGTGTAAATCAGAGATATCGTATCGTCTAAGAGAGCAGTATCGTATCGTGGAAGTTGGTATCGCCTTGGTGGTATCGTATCGTCTAAGGTGGTATCGTCTGAAGGAGTATCGTGTAAGACAAAGGTATCGTATAAAAGAAAATTTGGTATCGTATCGCCTGTCCTGAGTTCCCAGAGAGATCATGTTTCCCTGTTTTAACCCCAAAACCCTGAACTGGCATAACTTTCTCATACAAAATCCGTTTGCAGTGATTTTGAGTTTGTTGGAAATCTCGTGGGGAGTACAACAAAAACATCGACTGGTTACGGTAAAATTAATACCAGGATTATTAGATAGGGTATTTTTAAGTTGACCCTCAGGTGGACTGAGAAACCAAGGAGTTCCAAAGAATTCTGAGCAATACAAGGGGAAATTGTGGACTTGTAGACAAAGCTTATGAACCTAAGATCTGGTAGACACTTAGGCAAGGATAGGCAAAGCATTAGATCATCTGAGGTCCCTACACACTAAGTTCCGACACAAGTGATTCAGAAATGTCTTTTAGCATGGAAAGAACCGCACGTACCTCAGGTACTGCCTATTTACAGACACCATAAGGTCCCTATAAGACCCAATCGGAGTATATCAGGACCAACCAATTAGGTGCTTGCATTAATGAGGATGGTCTAAGACGATCAGTGGTTCAACTCAAAAATCCTGACCAACCCTTTGGACTTGAACACCCAGTGGTCAAGTTCGAAGAGGGTGCTTACATTGATAAGGAAGAAACCATGTATGTGGTTACCAACTTACCAGATAGGACAGATGAGTTTGGAAATATCATTCCTGAGAATGAGATAGGAGACATAGAGCAAGGGAACCTAGGAGGAGAACCCAAGACCCCTAGAGGTAAGTCAGTCTTAACCAGAGTGCTCACTCCATAATGGATTCCTCAAGATAACAAAAGCATAGAACTATTCGTGAATAGAGAAACGGAGGAAGCCTTTTGGAGATTTAGGCCAGATCAACCCAGCCCAGTAGTCACCATCTATGAATTCAAGGATCTAGAGACACCAGGGAAAGTTGTCTATCTAGATCACACATCTCAGAAATTATTCTTGGTATCAGATCATGATAGACATGCTTACACTTGGCAAGGTGAATCAATTTTCCCTCCACCAAGATCTAATGTTTCCCAGGGCCTCCAAGGAGCCGGATCATCCAAGGCTCATGAAACCCAGAGGGAAAGAACTAGAGAGAGACCGGAGGTAAGCTTTGCAGACACTGTGGGCAGAGACAGATCAGGATATGGAACGGAAAGACCTGAAAGGGAGAGACATAGAGTTCATAGGCATCAAAGGGATGACCATTGCCTAGACCACGAGAGCACCCAAGAACCCTTAGACACTCTCAAGTGGTTAAGACAATGAAGAACTACTTTGATGGATTTGGAGATCCTTATGATCATGTGGCCGAGTTCAAACAAGTGCTAAGAGCTGAACAGGTTGAAGACTTATTCACCCAGTTCGAGGCATTTGGTTTGACTCTTAAGGGTACTGCCTTAGCTTGGTTTCAACCTCTAAACAATCGCAACTATAGAGAGATAGGTCAACTTCTAGAAGAATTCATCGTAGAATTTTCCAAGAGTGGTATCAGACATAACACATCATCCTTGATCCACAGCTTCAAGCAGACACCCCAAGAAACAGTGCGACTTGCAGGAAGAAGATTTAGACAGTACTTGGAAAGATGTCCTGTGCCAGAATTACCCACAGCAGCCAAACAGGTGGCACTGTTTTTAGATGGCCTATTGAGCACAAAGTTGAGATCATATGTGTACTTGAAAGAGCCTAGATCCATAGAAGAGTGTGTGCGGATATGCATTGACATAGAAGACAACTTGGGTGAGGAGTTAGGATTATCCAAACTCTATAAGGACTCTGACAGTTCTACTAGTCATACCACTAGAACCTCCAGTGAGATAGATGAGATAGCTGAGCAGGTGGCCAAAAAGCTAGGAGTTCAAAATAGACAAATGCCAAGGGTCACCTCATTGAAGCGATGTTATACATGTGGAGGAGATCACATGGCTAATGTCTGCCCAATGATGGCTCAACCCCAAGGAAACCCGAATGCTCTATATTGCACCATTGAGAGGAAATACACAAATCATATGGCCCAAGATTGTCCCTATAACAGGTAGGCTATTAGACAAAATTATCAGCAACCTTACCAGCAGAGTAGTGTTGGAGTTAGACGTCTGCGGAAGCACGCGAACAGCACAAGGAAGAAGAAGAAGCTTGGAGCACAACACACAAGACTGAATGTATTACTAGAGAATGTACAAAGATAAGTAGCCCATTAGGGCAATAGGCGTATATACAAGCCGGGGGAAAAAAACCTCCTAAAGAGGGAAAAAAGTGCCCCGACGGTCCTAGAGTGTTCACACATATCACTACCTAAATATATCAACAAATCCCCCCTGGGAGTGATGCGGTGAACAAGGAGCTGGCACTCATGTATAAGGAAGTGCCGAGCTATGTGGAAATCACTCCACAAAAGGAAGTAAGCCCAAAGCTTTGCGGAAAGCTTCAAACTTCTCCCTAGGCAGAGCCTTCGTGAAAAGGTCTGCAATGTTCTCCTGCGTGGGCACATATGCCAAGCTGATCTCCCCAGCAGAGAACCTCTCCCTGACATAGTGATAATGCACCTCAATGTGCTTAGTGCGAGCATGGAACACAGGGTTCCTCGCAACTGCCAATGCGCTCTGACTGTCAGTGAAGATGGTGGTGGCAGAAGACTGGCCAACACCCAAATCAGCCATAAGGCGTCTGAGCCACACACACTCAACAGTCGCTGTGAAAGCTGCCCTATACTCAGCCTCACAACTGGAAGTGGCCACAGTAGGCTGCTTCTTGCTCAACCAAGATATACATGAGCTACCAAGCATGAAGCAAAAACCACTGGTGGACACACGAGTGTCATAGCAACCAGCCCAATCTGAGTCAGAAAAAGCATGCAAATCTGGCGGTAGTGATCCCCCCTTGGGATAAAACAACCCAAGTAGCCGAGTACCACTCAAGTAGCGAAAGATGCGCTTAACCGCTTTCCAATGCGTGACTCCTGGGCAATGCATAAACCTGCTCATCTGTGAGACAGCAAACTGAATATCTGGCCGAGTAATGCATAAGTAAATCAAGCATCCAACAGCCTGCTGATAGAGAACAGCATCAAATGCATCTCCAGCATCATGAAGACTCAATCGTAAACCTGTCTCCATAGGAGTGGCAATAGGCTTACAGTCTTCAAGGCCAAAACGCTGCAATAATGTGTCAATATATTTCGTTTGACACAAAGCCATTCCACCATCAACTTGCATAAACTGAATGCCCAAATAGTGATGCAAATGCCCCAAATCAGACATCTCAAATGAGGCATGCAAATCAGCCTTGAAATCAGCAATATGCTTCTCAAGAGGACCAGTGAGCAGCATGTCGTCTACATAGACAACAATGATCAGAAGCACATCATTAGCACGCTTAACATATAAGGTGCTTTCAGTTGGACTGTTCTCAAAACCATGTGCAATCAGATAGGCATGTATTTTCTCATACCAAGCACGTGGTGCTTGCTTTAAACCATATAACGCCTTCTTTAACCTGCACACCTGGTTTTCATGCCCTTTCTGCACAAAGCCACGGGGCTGAAAAACATACACTTCTTCATGCAAGTCACCATTCAGAAATGCTGTTTTAATGTCCAACTGATGTACATTCCAACCATGATGGGCTGCAAGTGCACAAATGCTCCGAACAGTAGTCATACGGCATGTAGGTGCAAAGGTCTCATCAAAATCAATGCCTCTTTCCTGTGCATAACCCTTTGCAACAAGCCTAGCCTTATACCTGTCAACTGTACCATCAGGTTTACGCTTCAGCTTGTATACCCACTTAGTGCCAATGGCCTTCTTGCCAGGAGGCAAGTCACATAAAGACCATGTACCATTCTTCATTATAGCATCATATTCAGATTGCATAGCAGCCTTCCAATTTTCTGAATTTTGTGCTTCATCAAAAGAAACAGGCTCATTCTCATCACAGAGACTAGATGCAGCCATAGCATAGCAATCTGATGCAAAGGAGGTACTATGAGAGCCTGAACGAGTACGATATGACAAAGGTGCATCTAATTTGCTGTCACGCAAAGTCTGCACCAGCCATTTTGGCATAGTTTTTGCCTGTTCAATATCAGCTCTCTCATCAACAAGTGCATCATGTAAATCTGCATCAGAAATGGAATGATCTGCATCATCATATGAAACCTGCAAAGGCTGAGAAGTTGCCTCATTGGGACCAGCGCTAGCCTGTCCACCTGTAAAAAGAGGCATCAAAGTATCATACATGTCTTTGGAGCTAACAGATGTCTCCTTAGTACATGAAAGCAATGGCTGAATAGCATCTTCCACAAAGACAACATCACGGCTAACCAGAATGCGTTTAGTCTGTGGATGATACAGACGATAGCCTTTACTTTCAGAACTGTACCCAACAAAAATACATTTTACTGCCTTATCATCCAATTTTCTGCGATGTTGTTCAGGCACTAATGCATATGCCAAACAACCAAAAACACGCAGATGAGCAACAGATGGCTTGCGGTCATGCCAAGCCTCATATGGAGTGATAGACTGCAACGCTTTGGTGGGACACCTGTTCAGTACATATGCTGCACACATGACAGCCTCAAGCCAGAAACTATGTGGTAAAGCCTGACTTTTGACCATGCACCTCGCCATCTCCATGAGTGACCTGTTCTTTCGTTCAGCAACTCCATTCTGTTGAGGTGTATACGGCACTGTACACTGGTGTTTTATCCCACGTTCAGCCAGAAATGCATTAAAATCTGAAGACATATATTCCCCCCCTCGATCAGAACGGAGGGTGCCCATTTTACATGCTGACAGATTTTCAGCCAAAACCAAAAACTGTTTGAAGCACATGAACACTTCGGACTTTGCTTTGAGTGGATATACCCATGCATGCCTGGAAAAATCATCAATGAAAGTCACGAAGTAAAGGTAATTTCCAAAAGAGGGTGTCTGCATAGGACCACAGACATCACTATGTACAAGCTGCAATTTCTGCATAGCCCGAACTGAACCATCTTTTGGAAAGGAAGAACGCTGCATTTTGCCCAAAATACAGCCTTCACAAACATGTTTTCCAGGTGCCTCAAGTTTGGGCAAAGAGGACACCATTTCAGATTTCTGCAGGCGTAACAAGCTAGCAAAATTCAGATGACCAAAGCGTGCATGCCAAAGCTTTGCATCTGACATAGCCTGAGAATCATGAACTGCACATGCCGAATCATTCACAGATCTTTCATAGTCTATGAGCTTATACAGCCCACGACATAAAATGCCAGAAGCAATAATCACATCGCCATTTGAGAGATCATGGACTGTACACCTGTCATCAACGAATTTCACAACCAAGCCAATCTTGGCTAATGCAGAAACTGATAACAGGTTCTTTTTGATCCCTGGCACAAATAAAGCATCTGACAAAGTGAAAGAACTACCATCAGCAGTAGTCAGAATGATCTTACCAACTCCCATAACAGGATAAGAGGAGTTATTGGCGCATGTGACAGTATTCCCTGTAGGGGCAGGCTCGAGTGAAGAGAAGAAACTGCGCTGCGAGGTAATATGTTTGGTCGCCCCACTGTCAAAGTACCAAACATCTGAGTCTACTGCAGACATGCACTGATCATGAGAAGATGGGTCAAAACTGCAGACAGTAGTAAACGCCCATTCTTCTTCCTGCACAAGATTTGCAGACTCTGTTTTTGGTGTAGAGGCCTCTGCAACAACCATTCCAGCCTCTTTCTTCTTTGCCTCTTTAGCAGCCAGTTTTGGACAGTTCTTTATAATATGATCATTTTCTTTACAGTACTTGCAGAACAATTTCTGCTTTTCTGATTTCTTCTCATCTTTATCCTGGTTCTTCGATTGTGCAGCATTTGCAGATTTCTGCTTACTAGTAGAAGAGCTCCATTTTCCTTTGCCCTTCTGACTAGCCAGGAAAGCTTGATCTGCAACACGCATAATGGACCTGTTCTGCCTGGACTGATCTTCCTGCAACAGAACAGAGACTAATTCCTCAAATGACAAGGCATTCGGATTGCCTTACATCATCAATCGAAGAGTAGAGGCAAAACTCTGATATGAATCAGGAAGGCCATTCAGAACGGTCTGCACAAGTGAGCTATCTGGTATAACCTCATCAGCAGAAATCAATTGTTCCTTCAGGTCTTTGATCTTTGTAAGAAAACTGTCCATCGAATCACCTTCATTCATGTGCTCACTCTCCAACTGTTTTCGGAGGTAAGCAACACGAGCCTCATTCCTAGCCTGGTACAAAGTGGTAAGTGTATCCCAAGCATCCTTTGCTGTTCTGCAAGAGCGAATGTGAGGAATAATGGCACGTTTGACAGACAAAGCTATCAATGCATGTGCCTGGGCATCTCTGCCATCCCAACGAATCTGCTCTGCAGTAGGTGCAACAGAAACAGCAGCACGAACAGGAATCTGCGGAATATCATCTTCGACACCATCTTCATCAGCTCCAACACCTGTATTTGCAGTACCTGTCGTTACAGGTGTAACAGGACGTCTTTCAACACCCTGCACAATGTTCCACAATCCTTTTGCAACCAGTACATGTCGCATCATATAAGCCCATAATGGGTAGTTGGTACCATCCAACTTATCCTCAACAGCCAACATACGGAATACATCACTGCTTTCAGCCATGGCCGGTGACTAAAATACCTTGATGCAGAAAATTGACTGTATCTCAAAAAGTTGAACAGAACTGCCCACACGAGTTCTGCTAGACCTGTAGCAGACTTCGAGACGCTTAAACTGGCGAACAGAAACTGGTATATACCTTTGGCACAAAAGGACGAAATAGCCTGCACAAGCACTGCGATAGTGCGTTCGGAGGCCGAAACGTGAGTATGCTCACCAAATTTTGTGCGAATGTGAGACTGCAAACGGAGGAGTGTCGACGGCGCCCTAGAAGAAGCAACGACCTGCTCTGATACCAATTGTTGGAGTTAGACGTCTGCGGAAGCACGCGAACAGCACAAGGAAGAAGAAGAAGCTTGGAGCACAACACACAAGACTGAATGTATTACTAGAGAATGTACAAAGATAAGTAGCCCATTAGGGCAATAGGCGTATATACAAGCCGGGGGAAAAAAACCTCCTAAAGAGGGAAAAAAGTGCCCCGACGGTCCTAGAGTGTTCACACACATCACTACCTAAATATATCAACAAGTAGGTATCAGAACCAGTACCAACAGCCATATTATAGGCCACAACAACAATATCAACCTCAATACCAGCAGCAATATCAGACACCAAACAGGCCATAGCCAGTCCTTGGAAACCAACCACCAACTCCTGCCAATGTGATCCCAATTAAATATACGATGGCGGAGGAGAACCCTAATAGAGCATTGGTGCCACTAACCCCATTGGTCCCAGAAAATGACTCTCATGCTCATAGTTCATACTACTTCCATGAAGATAGCTCACAAGCTTATTACATAGAGTCACCTGAGCAAAGTGAGACTTCTCCATATCAGTATGAGACACCACCGATGGAACAAAATTGGGAGCCAGAATACTCCAATGTTATGTATACGAATCCAAATCCTAGGCCTCAAGTGAGACAAGTAAGACCGCAAGCCCCTAGAGGACCATGCTTTAGATGTCAGGGCAACCATTTCATTCGTGAATGTCCCCACTCATTGACTCCAAGACAAGGACAAAACATCACAATACAAGGATTTTGTCTTGAGTGCGGCAAAGAACATCTCCCGAGAGAGTGTCCCAAAAACCCCTGTAGTGCACCCAAGGTTACACCCATCAATGTGGTAGGCTTAGTGACCGAGTCAAGTTCAAGTAGTAATGTTGTGGCTCCTGTACATGCAGTTACTAGGGCACAAGCATTAAAACAAGATAAGACAGCTGAGCAGCCAGAGCCAAGTGACTTAGGAGAGTCTAGCAAGAGGAAACCAAGAACATGGAAGGATACCCGAGAGAAGGCTAATCGCAAGTGGAACAAAAAGATATCTGAAATAGAAGAAAGCCTAAAAGATGCCAAAACAAAAATAGAGGACATTGCATCTCAAAGCCCCTCGCATGCCGAAGCTCCATCCACTCCACCTCATCCCACCCCACCACCCACTGTAAATAACCCACAACCAGGGTCTGTTCTTGCAGATCCAACCCCAGAAGGCTTGGACATGATGTTCAAGGCCTACCAGGCTCGACTTCAAGAAGGGCCAACAGCTGCAAACCTAGACAAGAGTTACCCTAGAGCGGATTTAGAGATTGAACGGATGAAAATGTGCATGAAAATGGTAGAACAAGCTCAAGCTATACTTGAGACTAGTCAAAAGTTCAATCAGACAAACTCTATCAAATCAGATTTGCATTTCCAAGGCTTACTAGAAAGATTAGAGCAGTTGGTAAACGAACCACAAGTTTCTTTACCTCCACAGGCTCAACCAGTTATTGAAAGAGGAAGCTCACCACCAATGGGAGCTTATGTTCCTAATTCCACGGATGTTGGAATACCTCCTTCAATTCAACAGTACTCTCAAGAGTTCTTGCGGGAAATACAAGAAGAGAAATGGGCCAAGGAGAAGGGTAATTCCCTTCCTATTCCTAAGATTGATGATCTTCATGACCAATTTCCCCAAGACATTCCGTCTATTTATGGAGACCAAGCAGAGCAACAAGAAGATGGAAGATTAGATTTTGAATCTAATTCTTTACAAGAGTTGCCTCAATTCATAGGCCCATGGGAATCTGAATCTCTCCAGATCAGAGCTCCCACAATATTGGTAAGAAACGAAGACTCAGTGGTTCCAAGAAACACTGACGTCGTGAAGAACACTAAGGTTCAATGTCATCTCACTGTGGAAGAGCTGCTCAAAGCAAAACCTGAGCTATGGAATCATGTGAAGGATCAAGTTCCAGAACTTGAGTCCACTATGCCCAAAGCAAGCTCTAAGCAAAAAGTACCAGAGATACCTCTAGACAAAATAGGGGACATGAGTGAAGGTGAAGAAGGTAATACTTATCTTCCAATCACCTATCAAGGTTACACAACCAAAGCAATCATAGATTCAGCTGCTGGTGTTGCTATTGTGACCACCTCCTTGTGGAAGCCATGGGGCAAACCCACATTAAGACCAACAAGAATGAAGCTTCAAATGGCAGATGGTCATTTTGAAAGACCTCTAGGATTGCTTGAAGGGATAACTCTAACCACTTGTGGTGTAGAGTTTGGACATACATTTGCTATATGTGACTTTGAGAAAAATAATGTCTACGAGATGATCCTAGGAAGACCCTTCCTACGACAATTGCAAATAGTACAGGATTGGGGAACCAACTCCTTGTACTTACAACACTTAGGGGTCACAACCAAGGTCAATTTGAAGGATTACACCTTCAGAGATGTACCACCCCTACAGTGGAATCCTATCCACAAAGCGAAAGAAGATTCTATCTCTGTGCATTCTGGAAGTTCACCTGATCCATCCTGGCTGCATGAAGATACTCACTTGTGGATGTGCAAGGTCGAAGAGGAAGAGGAAAAGCGCCTAAAAGCAAGAGAAGAAGGAGCTCCCCTAGGAGATAGACCAGTTAAAGACCCAGCCTATACACCAATGATATTTCCAGATGAGGAATTTGAGCCTCATGGTTGGGCAGAAATATTAGCTACTATGGACATTGCAGTCAATGAAGAACAATGGAAACCTCATTGTGATGAGGAGGGTTATGATATTTCAGTGTTCATGTGTCAGCCCTTGTTGGAAGAGTGTGATCCTAGTGATGTCATAGAAGAAGAAGAGAATGACGACGATCTAGAATCCATTGTGATGGATACTTACTTTGACTCAGAGGAGCACTATTTAGAAGACATAGGAGTGCTGACCCAAAAAGAAGAAGAACCTCTCACAAGCATTAAAACGGTAAATTCAAAGGATGGAAGTGAAGGAGGTAAAAGGAAAAAGAAAAGGAAAGTAGTGAAACAAGAAGAGGAGGAATCGTTGTTTGAGGTACCAGAAAATTTCAAGAAATATGAAGTTGAGGATCGGAAAATTTTGGTACGAATGACTAAGAGAGAGGCCATCATAGGAGAATCATATGATAATAAAGAAAAGACCAAAAAAATTGTTGTAACCATTGAAGTGAATGAAGAACGATGTACGTACATAGGAGACGACCTAAGTGCAAAAGAAGAAGCAGAGCTTATAGCTCTATTAAGGGAATATAGGGGCGTGTTCGCATGGAACTATAGAGACTTGAAGGGAGTAGATCCAAAAATTTGCTCTCATACGATCCCCATGACTACGGATGCCAAACCCACCAAACAAAATCCCTACACGTATAATGACACTTATGCAGCTAAAATCAAAGAAGAAATTGACAGGCTGATTGAAGCTGGATTCATCTATGAGATTGAGCATACTGAATGGGTGTCCCCCATTGTAGTGGTGCCCAAAAAGAACGGAAAGTTGCGAGTGTGTATTAACCTTAAAAAAGTTAATGCCGCTACGATCAGAGATAGTTATCCACTTCCAATCACTGAACATTTATTGGAGCATGTTGCAGGCAAGGAAGTTTATAGCTTCCTTGATGGATTTTCAGGTTACAACCAAGTGGCCATTGCTCCTGAAGATCAACACAAAATGGCTTTTGCCACCGAGTGGGGAATCTTTGCATTCCGCGTGATGCCATTTGGGCTCACTAATGCACCTGCAACATTCCAAAGGCTCATGTGCCATGTCTTCAAAGAGTTCTTGCGAAAGAACTTAGAAGTATATGTGGATGACTTATGTTCTCATTCCCAACAAAGAAGATACCACATCCCTGAGCTCAGACAAATCTTCAACAAGTGTAGAGATTATCGAGTGTGTCTGAACCCAGAGAAGTGTGTGTTCATGGTACGAGAAGGTAAAATCTTAGGTCACATTATTTCTAAGAATGGAATTTCAACAGATGAGGACAAAGTAAGAGCAATAGCAGAGCTGCCCAGGCCAAGGAATGTTAAAGAGGTACAAGCCTTTATGGGCCATTGTGGATATTACCGTAGGTTCATCCACATGTATGCCATCATAGCTAAACCTCTTTATGGATTGTTGACAAATTTTGAGTGGAATGATGAATGTGAAAAATCCTTCATTGAGCTAAAAAGACGCTTGTGCTCAGCACCAATACTGACCACTCCTGATTGGAGTAAACCATTTCATGTCCATGTGGATGCATCCAATCATGCAATAGGATGTGTGCTAGCACAACCCACAGGTGAAGGAAACCTAGATTTGCCGATAGCATATGCTAGTAGGCAATTAAATGCAGCTGAACGAAATTATACCACAACGGAGAGAGAAGGCTTAGGCATGGTATATGTTGTGAAAAAGTTTAGACACTATCTATTGGCCAATAAGTTCAAGTTTTTCACTGATCATCAAGCTTTACTATATTTGATCAATAAACCTTGCAATACAGGCCGCTTGGTAAGATGGTTCCTTTTACTAATGGAATACGACTTTGAAGTCGTTGTCAGGAAAGGTAGGACCCACCTTAGGGCGGATCATCTTTCTCGCATCACTTCAGGAGAACCACCGCAAGGGGTGTCTGACAAATTACTGGATGCTTATTTGTTCAATTTAGAAGTTGTTCCTAAATGGGCAAATAAGTTGGTACCAGTCCTAACCTTCGGACCAGCGAACAAGAACGTGAAAACAAACAAAGAGGAAATTGTAAAATCACAAAAATATCAAATACTAGCAGGAAGCATGTACAAACAAGATACAGAGGGAGTGTTAGCTTGTTGTGTCGAGGACGACGAACATACTAGTTGGTTGCAACAAGCCCATGAGGGATTGCTAGGAAATCACTACTCTAAACAACGAACATTGCAAAATCTAAAACATTTAGGAGTGTATTGGCCTAGCATGGATAGAGAAATACAGGAATGGATCAAGAATTGTCCAACATGCCAAAAGAGACCTCCAGTGGAGCATGCCACTCTTTATCACATGTCATTAATTCCAGATTGGAGTGCGCCATTGGTGGAATTTATGAGATCGGGAACATTACCCAGCGAGGCTAGTCTAGCAAGAAGACGAAGCATGGAGCAAGAGGCTCAGGCATATGCCTTAGTAGGAGACAACCTATATCGGAGAGGCAAAGATGGTTATCTAAGATTGTGCATTCATGAATCAGATTATTTGAAGGTCTTAGAAACTGCACATAGTGGTGTTGCAAGTGGACATTTTGGGCCTGACCGAGTAATCAAGACCATTCTATTCTCAGGACTTTGGTGGCCCACTCTTCATATGGATGCACATACCTATGTGAAGAAATGTGACACATGCCAACGTGCACAATATCCGATACGGAAAGACGAGATGCCTTTAAGGGCAATGATGGGAGGACGTGCATTTTCAAAGTGGGGTATAGACTTTGTAGGTCCCATCAACCCCCCAGCTAGAAACTCCCATGCTGAGTACATTATTGTAGCCACAGATTACCTTACAAAGTGGGTGGAAGTAAAATCCACAACAAAGAATGATGCTCAAATGACCGCTAAGTTCTTATTCGAGAATGTATTCACGAGATATGGACTGCCAATAGAGTTGGTTAGTGATAGAGGCACACACTTCTTGAACGAAGTCATTGAAAACCTCCTTCAAGAATTCATGGTGATACACAAGAAGTCTGCCCCTTATCACCCACAAGCCAACGGACAGGCCAAGAGCATGAATAAGATCCTATGTAATGTCTTGACAAAACTGGTGAATAATAAACGCTCTGATTGGGACAAACAACTTCATCATGCTGTTTGGGCATACCGAGTTGCCTACAAAACGGTACTCAATGCCACCCCATTTCAGATGGTCTTCGGACAGAATGTTGTGCTATCATTAGATTTCCTAATCCTAGCTTTAAGAGTAGCACAAGAGCATGAGTGGAATGGACATGAATTGTCCTCTAGGATCTTTGATCTAGAACGTTTAGGTGAGACGAGGCTACGAGCAGCAGCAGGCATCTATGCTACAAAGAAACGGAAAAAGGCATACTCTGATGCCCATGTGAAGGACAAAGGGTTGAAAGAAGGAGATCTGGTGCTGGTTTATACGCTAAAGCAACATGCCCGCAAATTGGAGAAACGAGGATATGGACCCATGATCATTAATAGACTCTCCACTAGTGGTGCAGTTCAATTGGCCACTTTAGAAGGTGATATCTTACCAAACTATATAAGTGGTTGTCGAGTCAAGTTATATCAAGAATCTCTTACAGAGGAAATGCTCATGAGACTCAACACTGCTAAGAAGCGAAAAGAAAAGGAGTTAAAGGTTAGAGAAGAAGCACAAGCAGAGGCTAGAGATCGCATCAGAAGAAATAAGTTACGGCGACTAGGCCTAGATGTCAACACAAAAGCTCCCAAATATCACATGGACATGTGCCAAAAATCGGACCTAACTACTTCTCGAATAATTGACCGACGTCCCTTTGTGACCATAGAAGTAGGACAAGGAAAGAGTGTAAGGACTATGAGAGCATTGGTTGACTCAGGAGCAGCAACTAGTGCAGTTAGACTTTCATACTGCCAAGACCTGCAATTGAACATCAAGCCCATAGAAGCCTATCTCATAGGTTTAGGAGGCGTGGAAACCCCTTGTTTGGGAGAGGTGGAACTTCCCATCTACCTTCAAGATGTTCCAATAAAAGTCAAAATGCTAGTGTGTCATGATGAAGACCTCACAGAGCCACTTGTCTTGGGTCAAGATTGGATTTATGACCATGTTGTCAACTTGAACCTAAGAAGTCAACTTCTTCAAGTTTGGGTACATGAACAATGCATTACATTAGAATTGGAGAATTGCATGCCCACTGACAATGACACCACACACTCTATTCGTTCCTCTAAGGCTAATCTTCTCAAACAAGATGTTGTAGATGTCACAAGCTCTATGATCCAGATGGACACAATCATGGAAGGACAATCGCAAAGGCAAGACGAACCTTCTTCTTTTTTTTCAAAGAGTAAAGCATCCACAGTAGCTCAACCTCAGAAACAAGCAAAACAGTGCAAGACAGCCATTCTATCAAATAGACAAAGAGCCTTCAAGAAGAAAGAAGTTTTGGGCATGACGTAGATCTGGGTAAAGAAAGGAGTACAACCATCGATGTCACCTCAAAGATTCCCACCCAACCAGATTGACCATGACAACAGAAGGACCAAGCACCTACGACAGGCTCAAGCACAAAGAATCCAACAAATTTGGGTACCGAAGCTATTAATGAAGGCCGACCACAAGCAGGTACAAATTTGGGTGCCTAAAAAATTAGCTACAGCTCAACACGGGCAATTACAGATGTGGGTACCCAAGAAGCTCTTACACGTACAAAGGCCTATGCTCCCCACCATGCAAAAGGCCTCAACAAAGAAGCCAAGGAAAGCAAAGGGTAAGAACAGAGCACAAAGAACAAAAGAAGATAAACTCAACCCTTCTACAAAAATAAGTAGGCAATCATCCAGGATATGGGTTTGGAAGCCAAAAGCACAAGCAACATCCACAGAATCAAAGGGCCAACCACACTGGATACCAAAGTTGGGAAAGCATCCAAAGAAGAAGTGGCCTGAGGTGATCTCTACAGGGCCAAATCCTATTCTAAAATGGGTTCCAATCACGAGGAGTACATCATTTCGAGATCCAATCGACACCTCCAAACAAAGAATGCATCAACTATGCGAGTAACATCAAAAGCCTCGACGTGCAGCAACCATGTGCCTTTGGCTTAACCTTGTCTTTTGCACCATTGAGGTCATGCACTTCCAAAGTATGTATCAACATAGGGCCACATTATACGGCCATGCATAGACACAATTGAGAAATCCTAGGCACATGAAACACAATTTTCACATGTAAAATATGTTATTGGTACTAACCTCTTTCTTCTTGTTTGATGCCATCGTGTGCAACAACCAAAAAAAAAAAAAAAAAGAAAGGAAAGCAAAGAAGAGGACTATGTGCTTGAAAATGCTCATCAGCGAACTTTCAGCAAGGACATCCATCAACAAAAAGGACAAGCCGATGGTCAAACACCATGATGGAACTACAACACGAAGAGATGAAGATCAACGGACCCTTCACCATGGTAAGACGTGTATGCTTCAACAACACTATAACCATGATAGATTAGGAAACCTCTTGGTCAGCATACCCTTGAGCACTTAGCTAAAGACCCAAGGCACCATACTTCTTGCCATGCATTTTCCAAGTACGCATACGTAGGGCCACATTACAAGGCCATGCATAAGGCACATATTTTGTTCAACCCATGCACTAATGCACTTACCCATAATCCATTATGGGTTACAAGTACTTGGCATGAAAACTATGAAAGCCATCTTTGGAAGAATCAAAGGACATCACGGTGACCACTACAAGAGCAAGATAACCATCCACCATTGAGAGTTGCTCATAATCACCACTGACCACCTCCTTTGAGCAACTAGCCATTTTGGACAGCTCACAAATGCACCATGAAGATGGAATACAAGGCAGAAGTACGTACAAAGGGACTACAAAATGCAAGAGCTAGCAGTGGCAAAGTGAAGAACCAGACAAACGACCAGGCTACATTGGGAAGATGGATCACCCTTGTTGGATGTAAAGGACGCTACCTCTCAACGTACTACATGGAACGACCACTACAACAAGGGTCTGTCAGGGATGACAGACTCAAGAGGGGGGGGGGAGTGTTGAAGCTCAAGATCAAGGACAAAGCATGGAAGTGCATCAAGGAAGTGGACACACAAGAAGAAGGTGCAAGTAGGGAGCCCCAAGAAGCACCTTGGAAAAAGCCTTGGGTGGGTAGGCGGGTGCTCTCTTTGCTCGCACAAAAGGAGAAAAACTTTTGCCTCAAAATGCTCGAATACTAGTGAAGTATTTAATTAATGATTTACCACAATGGACTCTCCTTCTTGAGAGCTCCATGACAATATGCTCAAAGTAGAAAACTGAGCTTTAGATGCCACACACAGTACTCGGCATAGAGGTTGTAGAATTCATAGAAACACATAGTGCACAGGGAGGCACAACACAAATTTCTTAGGTTTTCCAAATGAGGTCGATTTTATAGTCTCTAGCTGACGAGGCCACTATATGTTTTATTAAAGAACATATACAAAAGTTTTTGGTATCCATTTGGCATTTCACATGGACACTAATGGTAACACATACATCACATTGGCATATTCAAATCCATAAGAGTCTCCATAGCCATCATACTCATAATATTTTTGTTCATAATTTGCTTCATATTCTATGGGTTGTGATCATAAGTGTAGTACTCACCATAGTTGTGTTCATAACCTTGGCTAATGTTTTAAGCGCTAGTCAGGGGAGTTACTAGTACTACTACTCTCTCTGTATTATCTTCTAGTTGTGTACATTTTATTGGTATAGCATTTTGATGGTGGGGCAATCGTTGTCCCAACATAGGTTAAAGTTGAGGGTAGCTCTGATAGTCATATGGTCTTTGAACTAGTGGAGGCCCCTGATATGGAGCATACCTTGGAGCCTCCCTAGCTTGTTCTCTATAATTGTAGGGCCGATATGATTGGGATTGAGGTTCTCTATGTTGTCTATTGTAAGGATAACTATTCGTAATATGATAGGTATATTCTTTTTCAATGTGGTAATAGAAAATTTGTCCTTGTTGCTGGAGTTTGAGGTATGTGGAAGCATGCGAATAGTACAATGAAGAATAAGAAGCTTGGAGCACAACACACAATGATGAATGTCTTACAAAGAGAATGTACAAAGATAAGTAACACATTAGGGTTATATGCGTATATACAAGCTAGGGGGAAAAAACCTCCTAAAGAGGGCAAAAAGTGCCTCAATGGTCGCAGTGTGTTAATACACATCACCACCAAAATATATAAACAAATCCCCTTGGGAGTGATGTGGTGAACAAGGAGCTAGCACTCATGTACATGGAAGTCCCAAGCTATGTGGTATCAATCCACAAAAGGAAGTAAGTAGAAAGCTTTGCGAAAAGCTTCAAACTTCACCCTAGGTAGAGCTTTGTGAAAATTTCTACAACGTTCTCCTGTGTGAGGAGATATGCCAAACTGATCTCTCCAACAGAGAACCTCTCCTTGACATAATGATAGTGCACCTAAATGTGCTTAATGCGAGAATGGAACACAGGGTTCCTCGCAACTACACTCTGACTATCAGTAAAGATGGTGGTGGCAGGAGACCGACCAACACCTAAATCAACCATAAGGCATTTGATCCACGCACACTCAACAATCATTGTGAAAGCTGCCTCATACTCACCCTAACAACTAGAAGTGGCCAAAGTAGGCTACTTCTCGCTCAACCAAGATATGCATGAGCTACCAAGCATGAGGAAAAAACAACTGGTGGACACACGAGTGTCATAGCAACTAGTCCAGTTAGAGTCAAAGAAAGCATGTAAATCTCACAATAGTGATCCCCCTTGGGATAAAGCAATCCAGGTAGTTGGGTATCACTCAAGTAGCGAAAGATGCGCTTAACCACCTACCAATGCTTGACACCAGCTTGCTGATAGAGAACAACATCAAATGCATCTCCAACATCATGAAGACTCAATCGTAAACATGTTTCCTTATGAGTGGCAATAGCTTTGCAGTCCTCAAGGACAAAACACTACAACAATGTGTCAATATTATTTTTTGGAGACAAAGCTATTGCACCATCAACTTGCATAAGCTAAATGCCCAAATAATGATGCAAATGCCCCAAATCCGACATCTCAAATGAGGCATGCAAATCATCCCTAAAATTAGGAATATGATTCTCATTAGGAAAAGTGTTCTCAAAACCATGTGCAATCAAGTAGGCATGTATCTTTTCATACCAAGCATGTGGTGCTTGCTTCAAACCATATAATGCCTTTTTGAGCCTACACACTTTGTTTTCATACCCATTTTGCACAAAACCACACGGCTGAAAAACATACACTTCTGCATGCAAGTCACCATTCAAAAATGTATTTTTAGTGTCCATTTAATGTACATCCCAACCATGATGAGTTGCAAGTGCATAGATGCTATGAACAGTAGTCATTCGGCATGTAGGAGCAAAGGTCTCATCAAACTCAATGCCTCTTTCTTGCGCATAACCTTTTGCAACAAGCCTAGCCTTATACCTATCAACTGTTCCATCAAGCTTATGCTTTAGCTTGTATACCCACTTAGTGCCAATGGCCTTCTTGCCAGGAGGCAATTCACATAAAGAACAAGTACCATTTTTCATAATAGCATCATATTTTGATTGCATAGCAATCACCCAATTTTTTGAATTTTGTGGTTCATCAAATGAAATAGGCTCATTCTCATCACAAGGACTAGAGGTAGACATAGCATAGCAATCTGATGCAAAAGAAGCACTAGAGAGCATGAACGAGTATGATATGATAGAGCTACATCTAATTTTTATCTTGTAAAGTTTGCACTAGCCACTTATAGTTTTTACCTCCTCTATATTAGACCTCATTAAAAGATGCATCATGTAAATCTGCATCAGAAATGGAATGATCTACATCATCATGTGGAACCTGCAAAGGTTGAGAAATTGCCTCATTTGGACTAGCACTAGATTGTCCACCTGTAAAAAGAGGCAAAAAAGTATCATACACATCTTTGGAGGATACACATCTTTGGAGCTAAATGATGTCTTCTAAGTAATGGTTGAATTGCATCTTCCACAAAAACAAGACCACAGCTAACCAAAATTCATTTAGTTTATGGATGATACAGACGATAGCCATTTCTTTCAGAATAGTACCCAATAGAAATACATTTCACTTCTTTAACATCCAATTTTCTATGTTGTTGTGCGGGCACTAATGCATATTTCAGACAACCAAAGATGTGAAGATGAACAACAGATGGCTTATGACCATGCCAAGCCTCATATGGAGTGATAGATTGCACTCCTTTAGTGGAACACCTATAAAGTACATATGCTACACACATAACAACCCCAAGCCAAAAGTATGTGGTAATGCTTGACTCTTGACATACACCTCGCCATATCCATGAGTGAATTGTTCTTCCTTTCTGCAATTGCATTCTCTTGAGGTGTATACAACATTGTACACTAATTTTTTATCCCACGTTCAGTGAGAAATGCATTAAAATCAGAATACATATATCCCCCCCCCCCCCCCCCCCGAACAAAAATGAAGGTGCCCATTTTGCATGCTAGCATATTTTCAACCAATACCAAAAATTGTTTGAATGACATAAACACTTTGGAATTTGATTTTAATGGATATACCCATGCATTCCTAGAAAGAGCATCAATGAAATTCATGAAGTAAAGGTAGTTCCCAAAAGAAGGTGTTTGCGTAGGACCACAAACATCATTGTGAACAAGCTACAATTTCTGAGTAGCTCCTACTGAACCATCTTTTGGGAAGGAGGAATATTGCATTTTCCCCAAAGAGTTTATGAAGTGTCTCAAGTTTAGGCAAAGAGGACACCATTTCAGATTTCTATAGGCGTAGCAAACTAGTAAAATTCAGATGACCAAAGCATGCATGCCAAAGCTTTTCATCTAACATAGCCTGGGAATCTTCAATTGCACATGCTAAATAATTCATAGATTTTGCATAATCTATGAGCTTATACAGCCCACCATATAAAATGTTAGAAGCAATAATGATGTCACTGTTTGACAAATCATGAGTTGTACAGCTATCATCAACGAATTTCACAACCAAGCCGATCTTGGCTAATGGTGAAACTGGTTGATGGAGAGTGTTAATCTCCAAAAGAACAAGCTATCCTTGATGTTAGAGCACCTCTATATCAAGAACAACTCAAAACCTTTACCAATTTGGAGGATCAATACTAGATTATCAAAATCTTGAACAAACTGTGAAGAGAGTTAATACTCAGAAAGTCTACTGGACATAATTCACTCAATGACTAATCAAATGTGTAAAGTTTTTTATAAAACTTTGCACAAGGTGTTGTCTATAGTTTGCACAGCTTCTCCAAGTTAAATCATCTCAAAAGATCAAGTATATCTTGAGAAATGATTCTTACAATTCACCTATGTCTAAAACTGTACTTTTCTACAGTTGACTTTGACACATATAACTTCCAAAGCATGGTTCTCTCAAAATACAACTTGTTTAATCAAATGCTTTCATCCATAGGTAGCTTACCTTTCAACTTAAATAATGAGTCCTTGCTTGCTCAAAACTTTACAATGTGGAAGGAGAACTGACCAAAACATTAGCATCAAATTTTGCACCTGTTGCAACTTCACTTCTTCACATTTACACATGTAAATGTTCCTACTCTCAATTCTCTCAGCCTAATCAGAATTACGATTTGAAAACTTGTAAAAAGTTCAATCAACTATAGACTTAGACTTGTACAAAAGCATTCCACAAAAGATCAAACACAAAAGGAGTACTCAGCAAAAGATCGGGTGCAATATTTATTCTTCTCTAAAAAATATTACATATGGATGAGAGAGAGAGCATTAGGGGAAAAAATGAACCCTAAATGGGCCTTTTAGATTAAGGAGGGATTATTGATGGACCAATGAGAAGAGGGTGGTGGCCACAGTCTAGTCCCTAGATCACATAGGCTAGGCCTAGTCTTCCCTTGTTTTTGTGTGGTCAAAGAGCAAAAAACCACCTAAAAATCCTTGTTTTCTCCACTTGAATGGTTTTCGATTTTTCGGAAATGATTTTTAGCCCTTGGATGGAGTTCAAAATCCAATGGTAGAGGCTAGAGCACAAAATTCAAGGTGCCTTTGCTTTATGACCCTTGGATTGGCTTTAGATCTTGTGGCTAAGATCAAATGAGGCTTCAAAAAGGTGCCTATGCTTTATGACCCTTGGATGGGGCTTAGATCTGAGGGCTCTCATTGATGCCCATGGGATTTGAGCGCCTTAAATTTGGGCCTTTAGATGGGGCCTTGATCCAATGGCTAGGATGGGTGCCCATGATGATCTTGGGCGCCTTTTGTTCTCCTCTCTTAGATCAAAAGTTCATCCAACGGCTCACGTCGCCCGTGCTGCGAAGATCAGCCCCAAATCCGGATATCCATCGGATTTGAGTCAATCCAAGGGCCTAAGATTGTGCAGAGAATGCCCAAAAAAGCCTGCTTGAATAGGACAAAACTCCCATGACTTTTTTTACCTTCTCTCTCTAGAGGCCTTTCAACTTAATCTAAGCCATTGAATTCAAATATCCAAGGGCTCAAAACACTCCAATTTAGTAATTTAAATATGAAAGCTATCAAATACTATTTTATTTGAGAATACCATTGGTGGTTTTGTATGCTTCCTCAAACCACTAGATTAAGCATTTTAATCCCTAAAAATTAGGAATCCTTACAAGGCCCATGCAGAGTCCATTTTTTCCCCTAATGGAGATCTTCTTCACTTCTAAAGTGTCTAATGACTTTTAATTCTTCTCATCTCATACTCTCTCATACTTGCCCTAACTTTTTACTTGTATATATAGGCATATATGTACAAGCTCGTGATCATACAAAAGGTATAAGTGAGCTAACTATAAGTTTAATGTACATATGTATACAAGTCTTCATTTTTTGAATGTGCACTATCTTCAAGCTTCATAGACTAATCTTTTCTTCAATCATTGACTTCAATCCTTCATCCAAAACATCAATTGGTGGTTGAATTGCACCAAAAACTCCCCCTCAATCATCAATTGAGGTTTTCTTCATCTTCTTTATACCTGCCATGTCTTTGAACCTTTGTAGCTTTGGTACATCCAAGCTTTTGGTTAGCATATCTGCAACCTGATCTTTTGTTGAAGTATGTATGACTTCAATCTCCTTATCAATCACCTTCTCTCTTAGAAAGTGATACTAAATCTCAATGTGTTTAGTCTTGGCATGAAAAACAGGGTTAGCAGCTAGATACAATGAACTCATGTTATCTCCATGAATAGTGGGTGTACTCTGAATTATGTCAAAACTCTTCATAAGAGTCTTTAGCCATATGACTTCCTTTGCAGCTTCAACCATGCCTTTGTACTCTACCTCTGTAGATGATAAAGCAACTTTGTGTTTCTTCTTAGAACACCAAGAGATTAGCTTATCTCCCACATAACACAAGTATCCATATGTTGATCTCCTATCATCAGGATTATGTGCCCAATATATATCACTATATATCTTGATGTTTGTATCTAATGTAAAACCATAATATAAAACTTATTTTAGTGTACCCTTAATGTACCTCAACACTCTTTGTCTTGCAACCCAATGTTCTTTCCTAAGACAATGCATGAATTGAGACAACACTCCAATTGCATATGAAAAATCAGGCCTAGTTAATGTAGCATAGATAAGACTACCAACCAGACTTTGATATAGCTCCATATCCTTGAATTATTTTCCTCCATATCTACTCAATTTGTGATTCACCTCCATTGGAGTTGGTGCTATCTTGCAATATTCCATTTTAAATTTGATTAGCAAATTTTTCAAGTGCCTTTCTTGAGTTACATATAATCCATGTTGAGTATATGAAATCTCCATTCCCAAGAAGAATGATAGATTTCCCAAGTCAGTGATTTTGAATTCTTTCTCCATCTGCTTCTTAATCATGTTTATACCTTTGTCATTTGTTCCCGTAAGTATTATGTCATCAACATAAATACAAACATGCATAAATCCATCCTCACTTGCTTTGACTAGCAAGCTACTATCTACCTTTGATGCTTGAAACCCAAGTTCCTTCAAGAACTTTACAAGCCTATAATGCCATGCCCTTGGGGCCTGTTTCAAACCATACAAGGCTCTCTTGAGCTTACACACATGATCTAGATACACTTGATCTTTTCCTGGTACAATGTGGTAAGTGTATCCCAAGCATCCTTAGTTGTTCTACAAGAAGGAATGTGAGGAATAATGGCATGTTTGACAGACAAGGCTATCAATGGATGTGCTTGAGCATCTTTGCCATCCCAATGAATTTTTTCTGCAGTAAGTGGAGGAGAAACTGTAGCACAAATAGGAACATGAAGAATATCATCATCTTCAATTTCTTCTACATCAGCTTCAATACTTGTATTTGTAGGTGTAATAGGATGTTTGCCAACACCCTATACAATATTCCATAGTCCTTTTGTGAACAATACATGATGCATCATATAAGCCTACAATCGATAATTCATACCATCCAACTTATCCTCAACACCGAACATATGAAATACATCACTACTTTTAGC
This sequence comes from Ceratopteris richardii, assembly GCA_020310875.1. Lineage (NCBI taxonomy): Eukaryota > Viridiplantae > Streptophyta > Polypodiopsida > Polypodiales > Pteridaceae > Ceratopteris > Ceratopteris richardii. The sequence goes on from CM035412.1 coordinate 201,290,609, forward strand.
CATGGCCACTCACTAAAATACCCTGATGCAAAAAAATGGTTGTATCTGAAAAAGTTGAATAGAACTACCATGACAAGTTTTGCTAAACCTGTAGAAGACTTTGAGATGCTTATACTAGCGAACCGAAACCTGTGTATATATTTGGCACAAAAAGATGAAATAGCCTACACAAGCACTGCAATAGTGCATTCAAAGGCCAAAACAAGCTCAGATCACAACTTCGGCACCACAGAGCAAAGAATTTTTTATCTCCTAATCACCTTGAGTAGGCTCACCAAATTTCGTGCGATTATGAGACTCTAATGAGAGGGGTGTCGATGATGCCCTAGATGAAGTGAAAACCTGCTTTGATACCAATTATTGGAGTTCAAGGTCTACAAAAGCACATGAACAGCACAAGGAAGAAGAAGAAGCTTGGAGCCTGACACACAATACTGAATGTATTACCACTAGGGTGTCCAAAGATTAGTAATCAATTAGGGCAATATGCATATATACAAACCGGGGGGCAAAACCTCCTAAAGAGGGAAAATAGTGCCTCAGTGATCCTAGAGTGTTCACACACATCACTACCTAAATATATCAACAAGGACCTACAGATTCTATACCCCATTTGGAGAATGCACATCATCCCATCATGGGTCTCAATGGCATCTCATCTTTTGAGATTGGATATTGAGTTCTTTGATATGTGCCACACCTCTTCACATGGATATGTGCATCCATTTGAAGAGTAGGCCATCAAAGACCTAAAAATAAAATTGACTTGATCACTCAATCAAGTTCAAAGTGTCTACTTGCAATACCTTGGTGTGCAGTTTCTAAGATCTTTAAGTATTTGCTTGCATGTACACATAATCTCAAATATCTATCTCATCCATGCCTATTGATATTATCTCCAATGAGTGTGTATTCTTAATCTTCCTACTCTAGACTCCCTTTTTATGCTAAATTTATCTCTTGAGGGAAAGTTTTCATCCACAAAAAGTCAACGAAAGGACTAATTCAGCCAGGTATTAGAGACACTTGATATAATGTGGCATGTTCAACTAGAAGTTTTCTAACACATGTGCAATCCTTAAGCAACCTATAGACATATTCTTCCTTTGTTGGCCAATATACACATAATCTCTTTAGAGTCTATAGGGTTTTGTTCTTTGAATGGTGTTGCTCTAGTGCACCTACATGTGCTAATCTCAACCACTTATCATGCTCTTCCTTCTCCACACAATGGGCTAAGATACCTTGATCCGTTTGCCTACATATGTTTCCTACAAATATGAAATACTTTTGAGATTTAAAAATTTCTTCATCTTTTATTCTTATCACCAAATTCTTGGATCCAACTGTGAGAATAGGCAGTAGCTTTTTAGCCCAATTTGGAAGTACGTCTAAGTTGAACAAATAGGCACCAAGAAGTTCATCTTACATTCCTTGTAGGGAATCTCCTAAAGTGAGTGGTGAAAGGTGGCCTTCCCAAAGGGTCTTACCTTTCCTAACTACTACCTCAAAATCATATCCCATTAGTAAGAGAAACCATCTTACTAACCTACCTATTTTGCAAGGTTTGTTCATCAAATATAGTAATGGTTTGTAAAGAATTCAAACTTATTTGCAAGCAAATAGTGTCTAAATTTCTTGACTTCATATACCATGCATAATCCTTCTCTCACAGTGTTTGTGTAAGCTTTTTGCAACGTTGAGTTGCCTACTTGGATATGCTATGAGAAGCTCAATGTTTTCTTTATCTATCAGTTGTGCTAACATGCATCCAATAGAAAAATTGGAATCATCCACATGAACATGGAATTGCTTGTTCCAATCTAGCATTGTCAAAATAGGGCTTGAGCACAATCATCATTTAAGCTCATTGAAAGATGTCTCACACTCTTCATTCAGCTCAAATTTAGTCAAAAGTTTGTACAAAGGCTTTGCAATGATAATGTACATGTGGATAAAATGTATGTAGTATCCAGAGTGACCCATAAAATCTTGTACTTCCTTGACTAGCTTAGGTCTAGGTAATTCTGCTATCACTCTCACCTTGTCTTCGTCTATTGAGATCCCATTATTTAACACTATATGACTTGAAATCTTCCCTTTCTTGACCATGAAAGCACACTTTCCTAGGTCAAGTAGACTTGATATTCTCTACACTTGTCAAAGGTTTGTCTAAGATTTGGGATGTGTGTCTGTTTTATGTGGGAATAACTATAGAGATCATCCACACAAACCTCTAGGTTCTTTCTCAAGAAGTCCTTAAACACATGATACATCAATCTTTGGAAGGTAGCAAGTGCACTAGAGCCCAAATGGCATCACAAGAAATGCAAAGATTCCCCATTCAATGGAAAAAGTCATCTTATGTCAATCTTCAAGGGCAATGGCTACTTGATTGTAACCCAAAAATCCATCAAGGAAGTTATAGACTTCCTTGCCCACTACTCATTCTAATAGATGTTTAGTGATAGGAAGTGGATAGCTATCTCGTATGGCGACGGTGTTACCTTTCTTCAAGTTAATGCACACACGTAATTTTCCATTCTTTTTGGGAACTACATCAATAAAGGAAACCCATTGTGTATGCACAACTTCATAGATAAATCCTACTTCTATCAACCCATCTATCTCTTATTTTATCTTGGCTACATAATTATCATTATAGGTGTAAGGATTCTACTTTGTTGGCTTGGCCTCTAGGGTCATGGGGATCCTATGAGAACAAATGTCTAGATCCACTCCCTACAAATCCTTGTAATTCCAAGCAAACACATATCTATATGCTCTTACTTGATTTATCAATTCTCTCTCTCTTCTTTGTCATTCAAGTCATGTCTTATGTATGTAATTATGTCTTCTCTATCTTCTATTGTCACTATGATTTTCTTGGTTTGCTCTTTATTATCATAAGCTTCTCCCATGAGAGCTTCTCTTTTAGACATTTTGGCCTAATTTCTTTGTCTTCTATCTCATATTTCTTGAAATTTTTTGGTACTTCAAATAAGCATTCTTCCTCTTCTGTGTGGGGGCTTTTTCTTTCATTTCTTATTCTTATTCTTTGTGTCTACTTGAGTAGCTAGCATCACATTATGCTTACATTCGTATTGTTCTAGAGTGTTAACCTCCACCAAGTATAAATATTCTTATTATGAAGCACAAAAAGCATCCATAAGGATGGACTCTAGTTCCATGTTGCTTGCTTCTTCTTGTACATCTACACTAGGAGCACACTCTTCAAGGATAGGTTCACACATAAAAACTGAGATGTCATAGCCATGTTCATCACAATGGAGGGTCCAATGTTCTTTGTTCACCACTATGTACATCATTGCTAAGATCTCTACCCAACCGTGGGGTTCAATTCTTCATCTGGAAAGATCATATGTGCCTAGGCGAGGTCTTCAAGGGATCTAGGGTTTTTCATAGTACCTAGATTTCTTGCTTCTAATCTCTTCTGCTCTTTTGTTACAACTTCACACATCCATAATTGTGTATTTGTGTGCATCCAAGAAGGTTTTGATCCTATGGATTGTGCTAATTCAGTCTCTTCTAGCTTTCTATAAATATTATTCCATTGAAGGGGAAGTATGTATCTATGAGAGTAATCCTTGATATTGACTTTGGCAGTTACCCCTAAATGTTGTTATTACAAGGAATTGATTCCCCAATCCTATACAATCTGCAATTGCCTCATGAATGGTCTACCTAAAATCATCTCTTAGACATGATTCTTTCCAAACTCACCTTTTGCAAATGTATGTTCAAAATCTACACCACAAGTAGTGAGAGTGATTCCTTCTAGCAATCCTAGAGGCTTCTCTATATGTCCATTGGTCATTTGCAACTTCATCCTGGTAGTTCATAAACTTGGCTTTCCCCATTGTTTCCATACAAAAGTGGTGAAAATGGAAACTCCTACTCCTAAATCTAGGATGGGCTTGGTCATGTATCCTTGATATGTGATAAGCATATAAGTATTTCCTTCTGCACCTTTGCTCATATCTCCTATCTTATCTATGGCAATCTCCAATATTTTTTTCTATGATCCTACCTAAGAGTGGGAATTAGCAACTTCTGGCAATTGGTTTGCTACATGCTTCTGTAATATATGCTCAATATTCCACCCTCATGTGACCACAAGTGATCCATGGTGCTCTAAGTTGTAAGGCCCCCATTATGAGGAGAAGCCATTATGAGAGCCCAGACATTTGTGGAACCCTAACTTCCAAGTTAGATGAGGTCTATGTGTGACCGTTGATGGTTTAGATGATCTTTCTGAGCCTAGCCGTTAGGTTAGGTAGGGCATAAACTTCCAGGCCATTGGGTTGGCATTTAAGGTGAAAATAAAGGCCTTGTGGCATCGCGCAATTTCCCATAGAACCTTAATGGGGGGAGTGCAGAGGGGGGCTTGCCCCCTTCTACGGGGTCCGGGGGGCCTATCTTGTCCCCTTCTATGGGGTCCGTAGGGTCGACACGGTAGGACTTCTAGTCGTGGAGATCTTGTCAGATCATATATTTTACCGACTATTTTGTATCTCCCGACTACGTTTATCTATACCGAACCGCCTTGTAAAAGCTATATAAGCATGGCCCAGGTTGAGCTTTACATAGCATTGCGCACTAGTAAGCCCTTCATCTAGAGTCTGTCTAGATCGACATCTAAGCTCCACATTGGGAGCACGGGTGGACAGCACCATCATTGTAACTACATTACACTCGGCAATCTGAGAATTTGAGTTCTCTATCTCTCAGTCTGCATCTATCTTTGTCTGCGTTTTTCTCTCAACTCTGTCTACAAGTCTATTCCACTGTGCTATTATTTTCTTACATGGTATCAGAGCTCAAGAGGCTCTGAGTGGTGCAGAAGCAGAAACGCATAGGTTGCAGAGTTCTGAACAACAAAAGAGAGAAGATGTCAAGCGGTGCATCATCATCTACGACTGGGGGCCAAGGTGGTTCATCAACAGGAATAGGTGGCGCATAAGCAGGAGAAGCAATGATGCCGGTCATCCCAACGTTGCGGATATGGCCACCTACCTTCACAGAAGGTAAACTTGATGGTACGAACTATACCCTGTAGAAGTTCAAAATCACTTCTATTCTTGATTTGTTTGAGCTTTTGCAGACTGTTCTTGGGACTGATCATGTCTCAACCACCAGGTTTGAGGCTCCCCATTCAGAGAACAAGGTATGTAAGATGAAGAAGGCATCATATGGGCTAAAACAAGCCCCTAGAGCATGGTACCAGTGGATAGATAAGTATCTCTTGGATCTAGGTTTCAAAAGATGTGCTTCTGATGCTAACTTGTATGTTCTAAAGAGAGGAGGGAAGACAATTGTGCTTATAATCTATGTAGATGACCTTGTGATTATAGGAAATGATGATGCTCTTCTTCAACAAACAAAAGATGCCCTGAGAATAGAATTTGAAATGGCAGACTTGGGATTAATGCATTATTGCTTAGGTCTTGAAGTTTGGCAAGAACTAGGGAAGATTTTCATCTCTCAGCAAAAGTATGCAAAGCAGATATTGAAGGCATTTGACATGGAGGATTGCAAGGAAATTTCTACACCTATGGAGGTCAACACAAAACTATCTATTGAAGATACTTCACCTCCAGTGGATATTGGAAGATATAGGAGACTAGTTGGAAGTCTCATCTACTTGTGCAATAGCAGACCAGACATCTCTTATGTTGTTGGAGTAGTAAGCAAGTTCTCTAATAAGCCTTGCCAAACTCATTGGAAAGCAAGCATGCAGATACTCAAGTATGTGAAAGGAACTACTGATTATGGTATTCTTTATGAAGAAGGATCATCTCTGGTCGGATATTGTGACTCAGATTGGGCAGGAGATATTAATACCAGAAAATTAGTTTCTAGATATTGCTTTTCTTTAGGATCACGGATTTTCTCTTGGATAAGTAAGAAGCAACCGATTGTAGCATTATCTTGTACTGAAGCTGAGTACAAAGCTACATGCATTGCAGCATGTGAAGTAGTATGGTTGAGGAGGATCCTATGGCACATAGGAATACAAGGACAGGAGGCTATAGAGTTGAAGTGTGACAACCAAAGTTGCATGGCCATCGCCAAAAATCCTTCTTTCCATGCACGTACCAAGCACATAGAAATCCAGTATCACTATGTCCGTGAGTCGATTGAGGACGGGGTCGCCCTACTGAAGAAAATGGAGCAGACATCTTCACCAAGGCTCTTGGTAGAGAGCAACTTCTTCGACACTTTCCAAAGCTTGGGATTGGACCAAGGAGGTAGTTCACCATCGGGTGGACATTGAGGGGGGGTGTTAGATATGCTCAATACTCCACCCTCATGTGACCATAAGTGATCCATGGTGCTCTAAGTTGTAAGGCCCCCATTATGAGGAGAATCCATTATGATAGCCCAGACATTTGTGGAACCCTAACTTCCAAGTTAGATGAGGTCTATGCATGACTGTTGATGGTTATCGATGATCTTTGTGAGCCTAGCCATTAGGTTAGGTAGGGCATAAACTTCCAGGCCATTGGGTTGGCATTTAAGGTGAAAATAAAGGCCTTGTGGCATCGCACAGTTTCCCCATAGAAGCTTAATGGGGGGAGTGCAAAGGGGGGCTTGCCCGTTTCTGCGGGGTCCGAGGGGCCTATCTTGTCCCCTTTTGCGGGGTTCGTAGGGCCGAGACGGTAGGACTTCTAGTCGTGGAGAATCTTGTCGGATCATATATTTTACCGACTATTTTGTATCTCCCGACTACGTTTATCTATACCGAACCACCTTGTAAAAGCTATATAAGCACGGCCTAGGTTGAGCTTTACATAGCATTGCGCACTAGTGAGCCCTTCATCTAGAGTCTCTCTAGATCGCCATCTAAGCTCCGCATTGGGAGCACCATCATTGTAACTGCATTACGCTCCGCAGTCTGAGAATTTGAGTTCTCTATCTCTCACTCTATGTCTATCTTTGTCTGCGTTTTTCTCTCAACTCTGTCTACAGGTCTATTCTGTTGTGTTGTTATTTTCTTACAACTTCCACAACTCACGTTTGATTCTTAGTAGCTCCTCTATAGTGAGATTGCACTGCAGTTTAGTATTCTAAATTACTTTAGTGTTCCCAGGTAGAATAGATTCTTCATTTCTAACCACAATTTTTGGATCTCTCATCGATACTTAGATTCCTAAGGGGCTATGAATTGAGGCAATTCCTATGAGGAATTGGATTCAAAGTCTAATCTTTCATTTGGCTGCATGTCTTCTTGTTCTCCATGATGGATGGAATTTCCTGAGGGAATTGATCATGAATATCATCCTTTTCTAGAATATGAGGAGGATCATCTCTCTCCTTGGCCCATTTCTCCTATTGTATCTCATTCAAAAACTCTTAGAGGTAGTGATTTATAGAGGGAGGAATTCCATCATCCATGGAATTAAGAACAAAAGCTTCTTGTGGGGATACACTTTTGTTTTCACTTCCACTATCTTGAGCCTCTTGAGTGGCTAAGATCTTGGGTTTAGCTATCAACTACCCTACTCTCTCCAAAAGTCCTTCAAAATCTAACTCTAGTTTTACTAAGTTTGTTTGGTTGAAAAGACGACTTGCATCGAACATAGCCTAAGCTTCTTCTACCATTTTGGCACATAACTTTGTCCTTTCAATCTCTAAAACTACTCTGGGATAACACCTATCCAAATCAGCTAAGTTCGGCCCTTCTTGAAGTGGATCTTGATAGGCCTTGAATGTCATGTCCAATTCTTCTGGAGTAGGATCTACTAAGACTGATCCTACAGATATAATCATTTTTTTGCATTAGGGTATTTTAGTCAGTGGCCATGGCTAAAAGCATTGATGTATTTTGTATGTTGGTTGTTGAGGATAAGTTGGATGGTACCAATTACCCATTATGGGCTTAAATGATGTGTCATGTATTCGTTGCAAAAGGACTGTGTTCCCACGATACACGATACCTGATCTGGACGATACTGGACTACCATGATACACGATACTTAATCCTCCAGGATACATGATACTCCAAAGTAAATGATACATGATACTCGACTAAGCCAAGATACACGATACACGATACAAAAACCTCTGATAATACATGATACATGATACTTGGAGTAAGAACGATACACGATACTAGGATCAGAACGATACATGATACATGATACTTTGGCTTCTCATGATACAGGATACATGATACTTGGGGTAAGAACAATACACGATACTTGAATAATCATGATACACGATACTTTGGCTTCTCCCAATACACGATACACGATACACCAACCTTTGGTGATACATGATACACGATACTTGGGGTAAGAATGATACATGATACTTGGGGTAAGAACAATACATGATACTTGAATAATTGCGATACATGATACTCAAGGGCCGCGATACACAATACTTGAATAATTTCAATACACGATACTTCAAGATCCATGACACTCGGGTGTTGCGATACTCAACCTGATGATGCACGATACATAGGTATCACGATACACGGGGAGTATAGGTATCGGTGATACACAATACCTACCAGGTATCGTGACAAATGAGAATTCAAGTATCGTGACACTTGAACTCGATCGATCATGATACTTGGACGTTTCACTCAAAATGGACAATTATTTTTATCAAATACTTATGTGGATGTGTTCTTTGTGCACTCCTCTTCACCCTTATGTGCCTCTAGAAATCAAATTCTCACTCAACCCCATGATACTTCACCCATGATACTGATTGCGAGTCCTGTCACATTTTGCATGGATTAAGATTGCTTACAGAGTTAGAATATAATTACTCTCACCTCCAAGACAATCTATCCAAGCCCTTCCACTGAACTCTTACTCTTGAAAGCCTTAATCACCCATGATATCACTACTGTGATATTGGTTGTTTGTGCTCCACGATACTTGTACAATAAAGTGAATAGTGACTGAATTTTTTTTTATTTTTATACCTTTGGACTAACCAAAGACTGAAAAGCAATGAAATGAAATCTTGGGGATTTTGAGAAACCTACCTACCTACTCCACTCCTACTTTCTCCTATCTACTCCCTTCTCCTATTCTTTCACTCTCACTTCCCTAAGTCTACCAACTTACTACACACACTTTCAAAGTGCGAAGTAATAAGTGCAATGAACAATGACTTGCCAAAGTAGAGTGCTTACCTCTTCACAACTCAAACCTTCACCTACAAACTCTTACCATCACCCAAGTACCTCAATTGGAATCGTACTTCCCCAAAAACGGTGCCAAAAAATGTGTGTACCTAAGTAGTGACTTAGAGACTTGTGACGAATATCACCAACAAGTGCATATAGTGGGGATGATCACACATTTAAATTATCAATCCAAGACATATTGTAAACCTAACCAAGTTTATGAGGACGTGCACTTAAGTAATGGTCAATGAAGTGGAATAGCTAACATCGCAAGCAGATGAATGCAATCTATCACATACATCACATACACAAGTGAAAATGGTGTCGTGATACCTGAAATAGCAGCAAGCACAAAAATGGACTTTTCTCTTAGTTCTGATACTTGAAATAGCAAGAAGCACAAAACAAAGCTCTCAACGAGACGCATCCAAGGGTGGTACTCTTGTCCAATTCTGACAAACCTTCGTTATGGGCAAAAGAAAGAGCCACGGGGCTCACCTAATCACGCCACACACCTTCTCAAGCTTCACACACACATTACACTCTTCAGAAAAGCAATGAAATGGATAGATAACACTTCCGTGCACTCAATTCAAGCTACAAACACACACATGCAAGCTCACAAGCAAGGAGATACAAAAGGAAGAAGAGGAAAATTCGAAATTCTTGTGCTCTTTGTTCTCCCAATGGCAAAAACGCCTTACAAAGAGTCACAAAATGCCCTAAAAATTTTCCTTTCACACAAGAGATCGGCACTTTATTGAAAAAGCCTAAGTTCCTACTATTTTACAAGGGTAATGTTACAAATCTCTTGAGATATGCATCTAGAGGACTCCTCTAGTGCATTTACATGAGTGGAATATATTACAAGATGGATATTTGACAAAAATATATGCCCAAATTTGGAAATATTTTGGGATCCTTCTTCTTCTCTTTTCTCTTCTTCTCTAATCGTAGCTCTTTGCAACATATGCACATACTTTTGTTGAATAATAATATAAATGATTGGTTGACTATAGGTTGTAGGATGGTCTTCGAGGGTTGGCTCTTGATGGCATTAGTTGTATCCTTTTTGCATCATTGATTTGTTTTATTGCATCTATGTTGGGGATTGAAGAAGTGTATGGATGACATGATCTTTTTTTGCTTGAGCTTTGTTTCAGGAGAGAATAAGTTGAGGAAGAAGTTGGGTATGAGCAGGTTGGGAGCATCTCAGCCATGCTACAATGAATGTGAGTACGTGTGGGGCATGGATAGAGGTGATGGTGTGGATGTTAAAATGAGTTGAATATTGGAAAAGAATTTTCATGCATGAAGATTAGGTACAAGTAAAGAGATTGGAATATGTTTGTGTGTGACTTGTCATGGTTGCATGGTTTGGATGATTAGGTTAGGATACTTTGTGTGAGCTAAGTGTTTGAATGAAGTGGTAGGAGAAAAGTGAGGTTGCATAGGTGGTGAAGAGGCTCATCAAGGACAACATCGTGAGCACGTGGAGGGGAGTATGTTAGCCCAATAAATTGTTGGTTCTCGTGCACTAACATGCTTTGCTTTTGCAGGGGGTGTGATTTTGAGATATCTGAGTGGCATTAAGGACAAGTGTCTATGCTTAGGTAGAGGGAAAGCATCCATTATTGGTTACATAGATTCTAATTATGCTGGTTGTGTAGACATTTGTAAATCTACATCAGGGTACAATTTTCATTTTGTTGGAGGTACTATCTCCTAGAGATCTCGTCTTCAAGAATGTACAGTTTTTTCCACCACAAAAGCAGATTATGTTGCAGCAAGTGAGGCATGTAAGGAAGCATTGTGGCTTTCTCGTCTTGCTTGTGATATGGGTTTACCTCAACATGTACCTCACTTGCTCACTGATAGTCAGAGTGCCATTGCTTTGGCTAACAATCCGGTCTATCATGCAAAGTCCAAGCACATTGAGGTGAGGTATCACTTCATTAGAGATTGCTAAGCCATTGAGCGCATTATTCTTGAGAAGGTTCACACTCGAGATAATGTTGCAGATGCTTTGACTAAAGCTCTACCACAGGATAGCTTTTGACACTGTTGTCACTTGATGGGGGTTACTTGATTCTTGATCTTACACAGTCACTTGTACACTATGTAACATGCCCATCAGGTGGGAGGTATATTTTGTATACTTACACTCAGGTATTCTTTATCATTCTTTATTTTTCTCCCATAGTTACTTTGGCCATGTTGGCCTTTAGTGGGACATTGTTACCATTAGTGTCCATATGAAAGGCCAAATGGCCACCAGACACTTCCTTGTATATGTTCTTTAATAAAACATATAGTGGCCTGGTCAGTCACAGATTGTAAGTTCGACCGCACTTGTAAGACCTAAGAAGTCTGTCTTCGTGCTCCTCTGTGTACTTTGTTTTCTATGTATTCTGCAACATGTGTGCGAAGTACTGTGTGCGGCCTTAGGAGCTCGGTTTTCTACTCTGAGCATATCATCATGGAGCTCTCAAGAGGGAGAGCACATTGTGGTGCATCAGCATTGAAGAACTCCAGCTTATGTGCATATCCCATCTCAAATCAGAGAGAAGCTAGACCCTAAGGCAGAGAAGTGCATCTTCATAGGGTATGACTTGAATCAGAAAGGATACAGGTTTTATAATCCATCCAATAAGGGATTCATGGTCAGTAGAGATGTTGTCTCTGATGAGAATGATTCATGGTTTGAAAATGAATGAAGGAGAATTAAGTTGCCATATGACTTGGAAGAGGAGTTCCCAAACCTTATCAAGGAGGAGCCAAATCAGATTGAAGACACCAAATTAGATGATGAGGACATCATCAACTTAGAAGAATCCAAGGCATGGAAATCCAAAGGTAAATTCAAGATGAAGACGTTGGAGAACATACCTGAATCATCCAATAAAGCAATTGAAAGATCACAAAGGGAGAGCAAGAAGCCAATCAAATATGGGTATGACACTTCTTTAGTTACTGAGCATTCTATTTATCTTGCCAAAGACTTATCACTTGAAGATCCATCATCATATGAAGAGGCAAAGACCAAGACAAAATGGAAGGAAGCTATGGATGAAGAAATTGAAGCACTCAAGGAGAATGATACTTGGGAGCTAGTGCCAAAGAAGGAGTCTATGAAGGTAATTGGTTCTAGATGGATCTATAAGATCCAGAGAAATTCAGATGGATCAATTGGCAGGTACAAAGCTAGACTTGTGGCGAAGGGTTTTGCACAAACCCAAGGAGTTGACTATGAAGAAACCTTCTCACCTGTGACAAAAATGCCAACCATCAGGTTCTTGGTAAGTGTGATTGCATCAAAAAGAATTGGAATATGTACCAATTGGATGTAAAGTATGCATTTCTTAACGGTTATATTTCAGAGGAGTTTTACATGGCTCAACCTCCTTGCTATGAGGACCCAAACAAGGTAAATCATGTGTGCAAACTGAACAAAGCTCTTTATGGATTGAAGCAAGCACCTAGGGCATGGAACCATAGTTGACTACATACCTTCAAGATCAAGGATTCGTCATGAGTAAAGCAGATACTTCTTTGTTTGTCAAGAGAAGTAATTCAGAGGTGAAACACCTATGTGTGTATGTTGATGATATCATACTTATAGGTAATGATGCTAATGGCATCAAGCAGATCAAGAATCAAATGATGCAGGAATTCAAAATCAGTGATCTAGGGACACTAAAGTATTTCCTTGGACTTGAGTTAGTCTATACTAATTCTGGAATCTATATCACTCAAAGAAAGTATGTGCAGGATATGTTGAAGAAGTTTCACTTGCAGAATGCCAAGGTAACTAGTACTCCTATGGAGGTAAACCAAAAATTAAGTGCTCATGAAGGTGATGTGCTTGAGAATGTTGCAGGATACCAAAGCATAGTTGGAAGCCTAAACTATGCTACATTGACAAGGATTGATATTGCTTATGAAGTAAGTGTCTTAGCCAATTTATGCACAAACCAAGAGCACCTCATTCGGAAGCTTCCAAGAGGATTTTGAAGTACCTTAAGGGCACTCAAAATCAAGGTTTATACTTTCCTTATACTTCAGATTTGGACATTAAGATATTCTCAAATGCAGGTTGGGCAGGTTGCAAGGATGATATGAGGAGTATCTCAGGTTATCTCTCTTTTGCACATGACAAGCCTATTTCATGGTCTTCCAAGAAGCAACCTACTATTGCTTTATCTTCAACAATTGCAGAATACAGAGGATTAGCCAATGCTACCCAAGAGGCCATATGGATCAGATTGCTATATGCAAACTTGAGATTACATGCTAACTCTCCAATGATTTTTGGAGACAATACAAGTTCTTTACATCTTGCAACAAATCCTATCTATCATGCTAGGACCAAGAATATATAGGTCCACTATCATTATGTGAGAGAGAAGCTATTGAGCAAGGAAATTTAGTTGGCATATGTATCAACTAATATGCAATGTGCAGACTTATTGACCAAAGCACTTGATAGTACTAAACTTTGCAAGTTTAAAGCTATGATTGGATTGCAGGACATTCAAGAGGATTGATGAAGAAGACCATGCCAAGATGTTTGGCTTGAGGGGGAACTATTGGTGCAAGTGCCAAGCCTACACACTTGGCTAGGCATGAGAAGAATTTATGTGCAAATGATTGAAGACACATGAGAACCATTGCTATGGATTTTTATCTTTAACCAATTGTAAAAGTCAATTGACTTGGAAGATTCTTGTAAATCCACTAAACTCGTGGATCTAGATAGAATGAAAAGTTGGGACTTCATTTGGAGCGAATATCTCCTAGATTAGAGGATCACTTTTCTAGAGAGAGCTAAATTTGAATTCGAATTCAAATTTGAAGAAAAGCATTATAAAAAAACTTTGAAATCTCACGGCCTATACACTCCCTTAGAGAGCCAATCATTTGATCATTAGTAGAGGTTGAGTAGCACACCTCATTGCTCACTCCTCACAATCATTTGGCATTATTCCTTTGCCAATGATGTTGTAAATTCATGTTTCATAATACATATATATCATTAAGTAATCTGTTGGTCTCTCTGTCATAGTCACTCAGAACAATGTTCTTGTCTTGCTCATATCTCAGTCATTACTCCACCATTTTCAATGTTCTATGGCTCATTGGAATCAGCTTTGATAAATTTTGAAGAGATTCCATTCAGTGGATTGGGAGAAAAGCGCCTCAAAGTGGTCACTGGTCATTCTCTGCAGATGTCCTAAAAAATCAAGGGTAATGTTTCACTTGTAAAATTGATTGCTCTGTGTATGGTCAATAATTTTAAATGATTCCACTTGGAATCATTAGCTCTTTGAGCTAATTAGATACCTCCAGAAGAAATTTTTCTAGTTCCTATTGTGCTAAGAGCACTGAGCTTAACAAGTAGCAAGTGTGTGAACCAAAATAGAAGGTTTTTGCTTATTTGTGAATTGCCAAGTTATATGTTTTGGATCAATCATTACAAGGATCATCTCCAAAGTACATAGGCACTTATTTAGTGTCATTGGAAAGCTAAAAGGGCCTACAACTCAACTCTGAAGTGAAAGAGGTCTGACACAAAGCAGAGATTAGTAGTACCAACTCATTTCTTGAAGTGTCCATCCATCTTTCCCAACAGTGGTATCAGAGTAGAACTAAGGTAAAATGGGAAAGGGTTTTCCTTCTTTCATTGATAAATTGGACAGGAATAACTACCAAGCATGGTCCTTGAGGATGAAGACATACTTGCAAGGAAGGAGTCTCTATGGATATATCTCAGAAGATGAGGAGATGCCCATTTTCAGAAGCAAAGGACAACCTACAAGAGAGGAGCATGAAAGACTCAATTCATGGTGTGCCAAAGATGCATTAGCAAGGTCATACTTACTTAACTCTATCTCTAACTTTCTTCTTCCACACATTAGGAACTGTAAGACATCCCACGAGACTTGGGAGACATTGTCATCATATTTTTCTTCCAACACAAGGGCTAGGAAGAACCAATTGTGGATTGAGTTTACCACTCAAAGAAAGCAACCCAACAAAGGCATCTTAGAGTATATGACCAAATTCAAGGATGTGGCTGACCAATTAGCAAGCATAGGAGAGGAGATTGAAGAGGAGAAAATTGTAAGACAAGTAATCAATGGTATTAAGGCAGATGACAAATGGGAGAGCTTCACAACTACCATGGACTTGTACATAGACATGCAGATTCCAGATCTTACCACACTCATAGGGCAACTCTTTACCCATGAAGTTAATCTCAACAAAATCGGAGATTCATCAAGAGGTAATAACTCCTCTTCTTTGTATACACATAAAGGCAAGTCTAAAGAGAAAGGGAAAAGCAAAAAGATTGAGGATGAAGGAACAACCTCTCAAGCTAACTATGCAAGGAGAGGTAGAAACTCAAGAGGTAGGGGTACAGGAGGTAAGCAAGGTAGGGGGAGACCTTTCAACTCTTCCCCATGTAATATTTGTGGTTTATCAAATCACACTACAGATAAGTGTTACAGGAACTTCAAAAATCAGAGAGGTAGAGGTTTCCAAAGAGATGGTTACACACAATCAAGAGGAAGATTCAACCATCATCAAGGTTACAATAACAACTACAACAACAATTACAATAACAACTACCAAGGAGGCTGCAAATCAAGGAAAGACTACAAAAAATATACAGAGGAACAAGAGGATTCCCTTCTGATTATGAATATGACTTCAAAGCAAGGTATGAATGATGCCCATCTCTTCTACATTGACTCAGGATGTTCAAATCATGTGACAAGCAATGTAGCTCTTCTCTCTAACCTTGAGGAACCTAAGGGAAAGCATCAAGTACAAACAGGTGATGACACCAAGCATTTAGTGGTTATGGAAATAGAAATCTATTGAGCAGGGTTCTATATGTACCTACAATCACCAAGAATTTGATGAGTGTTGGGTAGATTGTTGAAAAAAGTTTGCAGGTTAGGTTCAACAAATATGGAGCAGGGTTGGAGGATCCCCAACATGGATTCAAGAGAATTTCCAAGGGAGAAAAGACAGGTAGGTTATTTACATTGAACTTGAAGATACAAAGAATATTGTACTCTATAGCTACAAAGATCAAACATTATCAGAGCTTGAAATTTGGCATAAGAGATTAGGGCATATTGGTGAGAGAACCTTAAAGCAAATATGTAGAGATCAATGTGTGCTTGGGATACCTAATGTATCCAATCAACACATGATTTATAAATATGGTGCTTGTCAATTTGGAAAATCTCACAGGCTACCCTTCGCAAAAAAAGGCTACATGCATGAGGACTACTTGGAGCTTGTCCATACAGATGTATGGGGACCAAGTAGGGATCCCTCAATTTCTAGATCAAGTTATTATGTATCTTTCATTAATGATTTCAGTAGATGGACTATCTTATAGTTTATGAAGCACAAAGATGAAGTATTCAGTTGCTTTAAGAAGTATCTTGCACTTGTGGAAAACCAAACAGGAAGAAGCCTAAAGAGACTAAGGT
Organism: Ceratopteris richardii; assembly: GCA_020310875.1. Lineage (NCBI taxonomy): Eukaryota > Viridiplantae > Streptophyta > Polypodiopsida > Polypodiales > Pteridaceae > Ceratopteris > Ceratopteris richardii. The sequence continues at coordinate 201,307,292 of CM035412.1, forward strand.
CAGATGGAGGAGGTGAGTACTTCTCAAATGAGTTTGATGCATTCTTGCAGGATAAAGGAATCAAAAGGGAAATCACAAGGTATACTCCTGAGCAAAATGGAGTGGCAGAGAGGAGAAATAGATTAATTTTTGAAACAGCTAGGTCAATGCTAAATGAGAAAACATTACCTAATTATTGTGGGCAGAGAGAGTATATCTACTGCCACTAATCTTGTAAACAGGTTGCCATCAAAATCTCTTGATAGGATGACCCCATATGAAGCATGGCATGATAGAAGACCTTCACTTGATCATTGCAGGATCTTTGGATGTGTTGATTATGTGCATATCCCATCTCAAATCAGTGGTAAGCTAGACCCTATGGCAGAGAAGTGCATCTTCATAGGATATGACTTGAATCAAAAATGATAGAGGTTTTATAATCCATCCAACAAGGGATTCATGGTTAGTAGAGATGTTTTCTTTGATGATATTGATTCTTGGTTTGAAAATGAATGCAGGAGAATTAAGTTGCCATATGACTTGGAAGAGGAGTTCCCAAGCCTTACCAAGTAGGAGCCAAATCAGATTGAAGACATCAAATCAGATGATGAGGACATCATCAACTTAGAAGAATTCAAGGCATGGAAATCCAAAGGCAAACTCAAGATGAAGAAGTTGGAGGACATACCTGAATCATCCAATAAAGCAATCATAAGATCATAAAGGGAGAGCAAGGAGCCAATCAGATATGGGTATGACACTTCTTTAGTTACTAAGCATTCTATTTATCTTGCCAAAGACTTATCACTTGAAGAGCCATCATCATATGAAGAGGCAAAGACCAAGATAGAATGGAAGGAAGCTATGGATGAAGAAATTGAAGCATTCAAGGAGAATGATACTTGGGACCTAGTGCCAAAGAAGGAGTCTATGAAGGTAATTGGTTCTAGATGGATCTTTAAGATCAAGAGAAATTCAGATGGATCAATTAGCAGGTACAAAGCTAGACTTGTGGCTAAGGGTTTTGCACAAACTCAAAGAGTTGAATATGAAGAAAGCTTGTGGCCAAAATGCCAACCATCAGGGTATTGGTAAGTGTGGATGCATCAAAGAATTGGAATTGTACCAATTAGATGTAAAAAATGCATTTCTTAATGGTTGGATATCAGAGGAGGTTTACATGGCTCAACCTCCTGGCTATGAGGACCCAAAAAAGGTAAATCATGTGTGTAAACTAAACAAAGCTCTTTATAGATTGAAGGAGGCACCTAGGGCATGGAACCATAGGTTGACGACATACCTTTAAGATCAAGGATTCATCATGAGTAAAGCAGATACTTCTCGATTTGTCAAGAGAAGTAATTCAGAGATGATATACATATGTCTGTATGTTGATTATACAGGTAATGATGCAAATGGCATCAAGCAGATCAAGAATCAAATGATGCAGGAGTTCAAAATCAATTTGAGTTAGTCTATACTTGGAAAAGGATATTGCATAGTATGTTTCCCATTGCATTGTGTGTCAACGTGTGAAATGAAATCATGGTAAAGCATTTGGTTTATTAATGCCACTTCCCATACCTAATGGATCATGGGAACAAATTTCTATGGATTTTATTATTGGTCTTTCTACAACTTCATTTCATAATGATATGATTTGGACAATTGCTGATAAATTTAGTAAACAAGCATATTTCATTCCTTATAAAAAGACTCTTTCTGCACCTCAAGCTATTAAGTTATTTATTAAATGTATTTTCCACATCATGGTTTTCCAAAATTTATTCTTTTAGATCGAGATGTTTGTTTTTGTAATCACTTTTGGGTTGCATTATTTTGAAATTTAGGTTTCAAAATAGACTTTAGATCTGCATTTCATCTTGAAGATAATGGGAAAAGTGAAGGTACAAATAGTGCTATTTTAGATTTATTATGTTGTTATTCTTTAGATAATCCAAGTAATTGGGATGAGAAACTTTCTTTACTACAGTTTGCATATAATAACACAACACATACCACTACTAGACATTCACCGTATGAAATTGTGTATGGTAAAAAGTTTCCCACTCTCATGTGTATCACTCAAATTGATATCCTTATGGCTGATTTTTTGCACAAGATTATGTTTTTACACTTCATGAGGTTCATGAGCACATTAAAAAGAGTCAAGAACATTACATGTGTAATGTTAATAAGAGCTAAAAAATTTAATGAAAATGACTGTGTATGGTTACGGATAATTAAAAGACGTTTAGAAAATATTTTACAACATCCTACCGTTAAACTTGCACCACATTATTATGGACCTTTTCGTATTATTCAAAAAATTAATGAGAATTCTTTTAGATTAGACATACCTTCTCATTGGAATATACATTATTTTTTTCATATTAGTTTATTGAAACAATTTAAAGGAACATTACCACTCATTCCTATTTTAGATTATCCTCCTTTACTTGAAGAGGATGTTGAAATTTTAGTTCCAAAGAAAATACTAGATTATGATGTTACTACTACATGCACTGGTAAGCATTATCATAGA